>JAVYIG010016270.1:0-31968 GCA_035222895.1 Strongylocentrotus droebachiensis | reverse complement strand
GTACGCACACATGGCGGCTATTTTCAAATATGGCTTCCATTGTTTTTTTCAACACAATATTTTCAAGGAATTCCATCTAGAATTTTTTGCAGAGAGGTCTAGTGAACACGTTGATACCAAACAAACTTTTATAATATCCAATGTCTCAAAACTCTCATTCTAACTCTCACCAATGACGGATGAAGTGCAGAGAAGTAGGAAGATGTCTCTCAGGGTAACAACGGATTTATGTCTCTGCATCTATTGTATAGTCACAAAGAAAACGTCAAGGGATTCAGCACTGTAAAAGTAATACCGCTTTCTCACTCTTACGAAAAACGATGTACTAAAAAGATTTACAGATAAGGATGGGGATAACGAAATAAATTGACAAAGAACGTTTTGCGAATGTTTTTAATATTTGTGATAACCAAACATGTCAAATGGGGTCATTAATGTTAGGTAGACGTTACAAAATTGAAACGTATAAGACATTCGAAAAAGTTCATTCGCCACGTCATTAAAAAAAGGAAGAAAAGAATAAAAAAATAAAGAGATATTCGTTTCCTGTCAGTTTTATTTTGTGTTTCTTTAAAATATACATGTATAAAATTCAGATATCAATAAATTTGTTATCCAATACAATATTCCTCATCGAATTCTTTGATAAAACCCCACTTGACCCTTGATTATTCTTACCTTAATAGAAATTGTACTCCGCTCTTATCTTAAAACGCGTGGAGGGTGCTTATTTGCACACAAAATAGATGGGAAATGCTTAAGCGCAACAGGCACATGTAGTTCATTCAATAAACGACACTACAATTTGGCGGCTGGTTCCAATTGATTTCTGTTTGAGATGTGATTGAGCGAGTGATTTTCAGCGGAAAGAACATTACAACGGTTGGCTCAATTTGTGTGGTAGATGTTGTATACCATCGGACCAATCAGATAGCTGCATAGTGTGTACCTGTACTCAGTGGCGTAGACAGGTTCGTACACCTGGGGGGGGATGACTCAGGGGCGGATCTAGCTTTTTGCTAAGGGGGGGGGGGGGGGGTGACCAAAATAATGACGATGCGGAGCATCGTCCACGAGCCGATTTTTTTTGGGGGGGGTGTTTATTTGAACCCCGTAAGTGATGTTTTTCCTGGCATCTATTAACACAATGGAGAGTTATCATGTGTTTGGTTAAGTTACCAGATGAGTTGAAAAATCTTCTCACAATATTTGCACTTGAAAGGGTTTCTCTCCAGCGTGCGTTCTTTTTTCTTTCTTTTTTCTTCTTTTTTTTTTCTTCTTCCCCCCCCCCCCTTTTTTTTTTTTTTTTTTTTTTTTGGGCCGCCCAAGGGGGGGTTTAAACCCCCTAACCCCCCCCCCCCCCGTATATCCGCGCCTGTTTAATCTGGTGGTTATCTTGTGGTTTCCAAACCACAAGATAACCACAAAATACTTGTAAGATTTTCTTTTTTTTACCGTCTGAATTGGCTTTCACCGTGTGAATGCGGCTAATAACAATAAACACAATTACAATAATGATGAGGATTATTATTATCATCATCATAATTATTATTATTATTAATATTATAATTGTTATCATTATTATTATTACTATTATTATCATCATTATGACTTATTAAGTAAGCAAATATCATTCCCAAAACCTGGGGGGGGGGATGATTGTACATGCCATCCCCCCCCCCCCACCTTGTGAGGTGGGGGGGGGGGATGCATCCCCCTCATCCCCCCCGTTGTCTACGCCCCTGCCTGTACTCACTTTCATGTGTACATCAATTTGGCGAAAGGGTCTCTCTACGAACTAATATGCAGCGACGGAGCTAGGATTTCCGCGGGAAGGAGGGGGGGGGGGGGGGGGGGGGACCAACCAACGTTTGCGCAAAGCGCCTTTTGTGATGCAGAGCCCAAGACGTTCTCGAGTTTAGCAATTCAGAACCTTCAAAATAGCCCATTTCATTTCATTTTAGATTCATCTCTAAAAGATAATGTTATAGAACTGGCGTTTCGTACTGTTCTACCAAGGACAACATCCTCTATGGTTGTTATTTCGTCCAAAGTCTTCGTAGGAACATGCCGAGCCAACCATCGGCAATGTAATCTGTATGTGTAAATTTAAGTTTCATCTTCTTTCTCTCTCTATCTTTCTTCTTTCCTTTTTCCTTCTATCTCCTTCTGTTTCAGTCTCGTTTCTCTTCCCCTTCTCTTTTTTTGGATACAATTTCGCTTACGATACGGCCCCTACCTGGATCCACCACTGATATATGTATATATAACCCTACATGGTACATTAAGTGGACATCCTAACCCTAACCCTAAACCTAACCCTAACCCTAATGTATACTAAATGACTCATTTTTTCACTCCAAATGTCCCTCCAATGGCGCCTTTAGTAAAATTACATATATAGAAAGAGATATATAAACAAAAATTGGGCCTTCTATGAGAAATAAAACGTAAAATACGTTAAGAGGACACCAAATTGTACTCCTAATGACAATGTCTACTTAATGACTCATTTTCACTCCACTAATGTCCCTCTAATGACGCCTTTAGTAAAATATATGTACATGAATGTTATATCCTGAAGAGTGCAAAATATATATCTGTATTTCAAATATTTATTAAATCCTAATGAACATAAATGGAATCCTAGTCTTCTCAGATAGTACCGATAATTGGTTATGTTGTACTGTTGTACTCGTGGTGATATTACAGGCCTTTATGTGCACTGCACTGGTCAGACTACATTACATTAGAAATATGACTTTTTCGGGTTTTAAATATTTGCATTTCGTTGCAAAAGGTTACATGATAGCTTTCACTTCCCAAAAATGCACGTGATACACTTTAAAAAGAGAGAATCCATTGTGATGGTTGTGCATTTAAAAAAAAAACCAAATACTGCTATGCGGCTGGGAGAAGGTTAGCAAAGGGGAACGATTTCCAAACGATTTTCTGCATGTTTATGGGTTCATGGCTGTATAGTATATTCGATGAACTGCTAATATCTGCCTGTAAAGAACAGGTGAAGAACACTGGTAATGTAAACACCGACAATACACTCTTAATAACTACAACCTAGCAATAGAGGGAGTTTATGCTCATCAATGTACTCTGACTATCGACATTTTCGGGAGATTGTTTCTATCACATATTTAAGCCTCGGTCACAAATGCCATTACGAACTGCTGCAAATGCCGTATGAACGATTTTCAGACAATGGAAATTCGGGAAGACAATGGAAAAACAGAAAGATTCGTACGAAATTATCGTTCGTACGAACCTTTGTGACCGTAGCATTTAAGGTAAACAGTTCAAATCTAATTATTGTATAACCGTCATTGGGTTTTTACTCCTTTCCACTTAATCCACAATCGTACACAAATAATTTGATTCCATTTTTTAATAATAGCAACCCCACCCCTACAAAAAAAGGACATAATATACCCCTAAAAATAAATCTTTAAATGAACTGGAAACCTGCCAAAATGAAACAATTATTTCTCAGCATTGCCATTGGTTACAAAATAATAGAAACGAGATGAGAAAGAATGGACACCATGGCGACCAGAAGTGCAATGAAATTCATTGCATGAATCGTGCACGACATACTCATAAATTCCTTCAATGAGCCATGGCATGAACACCTATTTGTATAATTGTTGAAAACGGAATTCAATTCTACTATGATTAGGATAAGAAGGTGATCATACTATTGAGGAAACGTCTCCATATTTTAAAATGTATAATGCGTATGACTGTCTTTTTCGAAATCGTAACGCTAGATGCCTTTCATTTCTTACATTTTGAATTACACCTCCTGCAAGGGTCTTAGTTTGATATCTGTAAGATACTAATCTCTGTTTTGAAAGGACAGTTTTTGTTTCGCTTGACGATCGAGGCATGACGTCAGAAGCGATGTTTTGGGGGTTGAATTTTTAGTCTGCCAAGTGGGGGCGTTGTAATTCAGCTGCACATGATTCTCTATTCTCATCTTTCTGACATGCAATTGATAATTCAGTTTTCCAGACAAGCTCAATGTTGTTGAACTGCCTTTTGTTTACGGTATCAGGCGATATCACACAAGCTTGACATTGTCGCTCTGTATCGATGTGCTATCAGTCTGATTGGTTAGTTATACACTACAATATCTAATCAAGTTAGAGTGTTATAAAAATAATTCATGTTTGTGAGTGCCTTAGTGAATTATAGCGTCCCAACCCTATCCCATAAAAAATGCATGACCTTTGTAATTGTACAATGAGGTCTTTTATGTTTTTTTTTTTTTCAAGAGTCGGATCTTGTGTACTCACAAAGAGGAATATTATAAGGAAAAAAAGAACATTGTCGTCTATCCTGTGCAATGCTTGTGACATGCACGGAGGCGTCGTGACACATTCGGCCAAGTAGAGATAAAAAGGACGGCATATGGATGGGAGAGGAGGGAAACAATCCACTACTTTGAAAGACAGACACAATATCAAACATATCTATAAACATATATAGATATATGTATATATATATATATATATCAGTGGTGAATCCAGGTAGGGGCTGTATCGTTACCGACCCTCCCCTTTTTGGCGGCTTAAAAGAAGGGAAAAAGTGAAAAGAGAGAGAGAAATTGCATCCAAAAAGAGAGAAAAGAAGAGAAACGAAGCTGAAACAGAAGGAGAAGGAAAGAGGAAAGAAAATAGATAGAGAGAAAGAAGATGACACTAAAATTTACACGTACAGATTATATTGCCGATGAGTTGGCTCGACATGTCCCTATACGAAGACTTTGGACGAAATAACAACCAGGGAGGATGTTGTCCTTGGTAGAACAGTACGAAACGCCAGTTCTATAACAATCTCTTTTAGAGATTAATCTAAAATGAAAAGATATGAGCTAGTCTGAAGGTTCTGAATTAAAACTCGGGAAAGTCTTGGGCTCTGCATCAAAAAAGGGGCCATAATGCGGCCCTTGGACCCCATCCAGAAGGGCTTGCGCTAACGCACTGGCAGAGCGCTTTGCGCAAACGTTGGTTGGTCCCCCTCCCTTCCTCGGAAATCCTAGGTCCGTCGCTGCATATTAGTTCGTAGATAGACCCTTTATAATGATTTATATATCGCCAAATTGATGTACACATGGAAGTGAGTATAGGTATGCACTATGCAGCTCTCTGATTGGTCCGATGGTAAACAACATCTACCACACAAATTGAGCCAGCCGTTGTATGTAATGTTCGTTTAGCTGACATCAATTGGAACCAGCCGCCAAATTGAAGTGTCGTTTATTAAAATTAAATGAACTACAGGTACCTGTTGCTCTTAAGCATTTTCCGTCTATCATTTGTGTGCAAATAAACACCCTTCCACGCGTTTCAACATTCTGATGAGAGCGGAGTACAATTCTATTTAAGGTAAGACTAATCAAGGGTCAAGTGGGGTTTTATCAAAGAATTCGATGAGGAATATTGTATTGGATATCAAATTTAAACTCACGCACGCTCACACACGCTCACACACGCCAGCTATGAGGTCCTTTTAGATTTGGACGTCGACAGCTTTGACTACAACGTGTGACGTCATTTTAAGGCACTGCGCATGCGTCACGTCGTCTCAGTCGGCGATCGAGAATGCGTCAAACTTGATTTTCCTAAATCTAGTACGGTACTAGTAAGCCGCGTGCGCAAAATATATAGTTCCTCAGGTAGACAAAGGAACATCCCTTCTCTGCTATTATGTAAAAATGTGTAGAACAGGTGTCACATGCATATTCACCTGTTCTACACATTTTTACATAATAGCAGTGAAGGGATGTTCTTTTGTCTACCAAAGCAATTGTTGAGTGTAGAATGAGGAACTGTATATTTTGTCCTCTTTCTTTGTCCGTCATGTCCGTAGTTTTACTTCCTGCATGCATGTATATCGTCGAGTGAAATCTGAAAGATTTCGAATTGTAGTCAACATGGGCAGTCGAGTACGTTGACACGCATGATCGGTCGGCGTTCGTCGTGTTCTCGTCCACTCAATCTAAAAGTCCCTAATCTCCACTCCTGACGACGAATAGTCAACCTGTTCGAAACGTTGAGCCACTCCCTCCACCCATCCTCTCAAATCGGCGCTACAGTTCTCCTTAGAACTATAAGCTAAGAAAGATAACCAACAGTCTTTTTCAAGACAACACCAACAGTCCTTTTCAGGACTACACACCCTCAAGAAAGAACACCGAGAGTCCTTTTCAGGACTCCTAAATCCTCCCTCTCTCTCTCACATAGTGCATCCGCAAGCCTACTGTCCCGCCCCCCCCCCCCCCCCCCCCCCCCACTCAGAGGTCGGAATGACCGCATGCGAGTTGCCAAAATGTCCTGTAAAGGGGTACTTTTCGTGCGACAAAGTCCGGCCCGAGAATTGTAAAAAAAAAGGGGTGTATTTGACTTTTCACCCGGAGATTTCTTTAAAAAGGGGGTGTTTTTCTTTTTTTCTCTCATCTCTTTGGACTCCTGAGAAATTATTCGAATTTAGGGGGGTACATTGAGCATTTTTCCTGATTTAGGGGGGTCTCCAAGGCAGGAAAAGCCCGCGAAAGGGGGGTTCGGAAATGTTGGCAGTCCTCAGATAGGGGGTTGAATTTTGAATTTGAATTTTGAATTTATTAACAACAACACATCACAATAATGACAGTACATATGAACAATCATACAATGCAAAAAAAAAAAAAATAATAATAATACTGATACATGTATACATAACATAAGAGTAATGTCGATTGAACAGTAATGGTTTTAAAACGATATTTTTTAGACATACATCTGCATACTATTAAATGTACAAAATATATATACTTAAATATGCATATTACTATGTTTAGGTGAAGTTGTTAATTGGAACTAGAAGTTAGCACAAGTGCTAGTCGAGCCTAGTTCCATTCTTTGGCAAGTTTTTTTTCTGTTAATTTGTTTTTACATATGAATGTAAAACTTGTTTGTTTTGTATTTACATATATACAGCAAAATAATACAATTATGTAACTTTTTTTCTTTACTAAAATGAAAAAATAAAAATAAAAAAGCTTAAGCGTAAAGCATTATAATGAAAGAAAACAAATCTTCGAAGAAATAAAATCATCAATGTGTTCATAAAAATGAAAAGGATGTATTAATAAAAATAATCATACACATGTACGTACATGCACAAATACTGTAATAGCTTAAGGCCGCTATAAGTGTATACATATATAAAAGGACGACAAGTAATATAAAAGGGTGCTTTCAAAAAGAGGGTACGAGCATATGCGTACCCTAAATAACACTGAGTAGGGGGCCAGGCCTACTGTATAAGAAATTCATTGATATCTGAATTTTATACATGAATGATTATGTTAAAGAAATACAGAATAAAACTGACAAGAAACGAATATCTCTTTATTTTTTTTTTGTCTTTCTTTTCTGAACTGACGTGTCGAATAAACTTTTCGAATTTGTTAGAAGTTTCAATTTTGTAACGTCTACCTAACATTAATGACACCATTTGGCATGTTTGGTTATCAAAAATATTTAAAACATTCGCAAAACCTTCTTTGTCAATTTGTTTCGTTATCCCCATCCTTATTTGTAAACTAATCTAATAGTTTCAGGGCTTCATTTTCAACTTTTTACATCGTTTTTCGTAAAAGTGAGAAAACGGTATTACTCTTACAGTGCTAAATCCCTTGATTTTTTTCCTTTATGACTATGCAATAGATGCAGAGACATAACTCCGTTGTTACCCTGAGAGACATGTTCCTACTTCTCTGCACTTCATCCATCATTGGTGAGAATTAGAATGAATTTAATTTTTTATTTTAATTGATTAATTAAAATTGATTAAAAATATATCAACCCAAAAAAGATTGTAACAAAAGGTCTGTCAACCGTTTGCGTAGGCGTTTGAAATCAAGAACAACATACTATAATTCTAAGATACGGATCCCCTGAAAGTGGTTATTTTTTCAAATAGCGTCAAGATGGCCGCAATAAATCAGAAATGAACAGCTTAGTCTAATGAAAAGATACAAAAATAAAAGGAACTCTGGACTCGATCAGAACCTTAGCTGAAATGACTTTAATAGAAGAAATTCAATTTTAACAAATCAGAACATAAGTGACATCATGAATAATGAACCAATCAGAAACATAAAGAAGAGTGAACCAATCACTATGAATATGACTGACAAAGAAAGCGGACAAAATATACAGTTCCCCAGGTAGACAAAGGAACATCCCTTCACTGCTATTATGTAAAAATGTGTAGAACAGGTGTCACATGCATATTCACCTTTCTACATAATAGCAGTGAAGGGATGTTCCTTTGTCTACCTGAGGAACTGTATATTTTGTCCGCTTTCTTTGTCCGTCATATTCATAGTGAATAGAGAGTAAGGCCGGATGACCATGAGGTGTTCTGAATATAAATGAGAACTTAACAATAGAACCGTGTGAAGTAGAAACGGAATGGAAGAAACAAGGTGTGGCAACAGGCCATTTTCGTAATGTAACCAAATTTAATACATAAGTCTTTATGAAGTGCCTCAATACAATTTATTTCAAGAATAATAGTATTTCAATAGACAGAATCCGAACTGCATACATTAGTTGTTGCCAGGTAGGACAAACATTATGGCTTGACCTACCTAGCAACTCTTAATATATGCAGATTGCATTCTGACTATTGAAGTACTATTATTCTCATCAGGTGAATGAAATATTTAGTATTGAGGCACTTCACAAAGACTTATGTATTAAATTTGGTTACATTACGAAAATGGCCTATTGCAATGACTTTGATGTGTGATAGTGGAGAGGGAAATGGAGACCATAAGCTGATATTTAAATGAGATGCAAACGAGATGTAAATGAAAGTTTATGCGAAGCAAAATGTGAAACCGTCAAAAATATGTAAAGAAGATGTTGAATGTTACATTCAACACATATTAAGGCCTATTTAGGTTGCACACCCCTATAGAACCTCGCATATGATACTGCACAACAACACCATACACACGCCGTTCACCATTAAGACATGACTGTGTGGGAGTCGGAGGTGGGTGTGATCAAGCTGACATAGACATATATTACTTCTCATCACATTACATCCATGGGGAAAAAAATAAGAAGGCAATTATTCAACAAACCATTCAATGATGAAACTAGGTTACAGGGTAACAAAATACGTTACTTTCACTTGTTCGATGAAATTCAATGAGTTTGAAATTAGGTGGCCTGTCCTTTAATGAAATGTATGAATGTTTGATTGGAAGGTGATGAATAAAATATGGTCTTATTCAGAAGAGTACAAAGCGAGCAAATTATGCTATTTTTTAAAAAATTTCGGTTGACATCCTCTCCCAATGCAATAAGCAAGCTGCGAAACAATAGCTATCAACGCTCTGGAAGGAGGGGGGGGGGGGGGGACACTTTATCGAATGATGTTATTAACAAAATAGGGAGAGAGAGAGGGAGAGAGAGAGAGAAAGATGAGGTGTCCCATTTCTGTGTGCAGTGTATATGGGATTTTTCAGCAAGGTTTGTTAGTTTGGATACTGGAAATGTGATTTTATTGTCTATACCTAGATTTCGGGGGTCGAAGAATCCATTCATACCACATACAATGGGTTATGGCCACCAACATGCCTCTACATCCAAGAAGGCGTCCAGAATGACCGCCATTCTCCTTAAAATGACCGGAAGTGAGCTACTCTTGGTAATTTGCCAGATTAAAATGTACACTGTCGCTCATATAGTTGGAATATTTTTGTTTTACCCCAATTTATGGAATTATTTTAAACAATAATTAAAAAATAATAATAGATCTAGATAATAGTATACATTCTCAAATTTTATTGAATAATAATTTGCCAATGTGTGATTTGCGCTACTGCTAAAGCATGTGTATGCTACTATGCTTATCAACTAGGGGACCTACGCCCTTAAGTCATAAATGACAGTAATGAGGATTAATGCCCCACAAAAGGGCACTAATATAGCACATCGACACGGTTTTGATCCCGGGGCCTCACAGTAACGAGGCCATTGCTTTGTCACTGAACCATGACTGTACGCAGCGGGGGCTAGGGTAGGGGGCAGTTTCCATAAATTAAAAAAAAAACAGAAAATGCAATAAATTTTCAATACGTTATTGCATTTTACCCCGGTCCCCAACATAAACAAATCCTCTGGACGGCCATGCATTATGGCTCAAGGCATGGGCACACAGAGGATTTTTTTATGTTGGGAACCGGGGTAAAATGCAATAAATTATTGAAAAATTATTGCATTTTCTGTGTTTTTTTTTATTTATTTTTAAATTTTTATTTTTTTTTAAAATCGGACCTACAGTTAAATTTGTGTACAAAACATATGGAAATGTAATTTTTCCTAAAAAAAATAGATCAAACAGACAACCTTCCCCCTACTCGGTATCGTCTGTGTGCACGAAGGTCAATCGCCGGTCGTCGTTCTTGCATAAAAAGTTTAATAATAATAATAATAATATTCTTACCATTTTTAGTATTGAAATTATTGTATTTTTCCAAACTTGCTTGTCAAGTGTGTACAATTTAGCCATTGGCTGCTAAATCATGTTTTTGTTTATATCATGAAGTAGTCAACAGTTTCACAATTGTTGATACTTTCTGGCATTTTATACCAAATCTCTGCTGTAAACAAAAAAGAGCGTGACCCATGAAAGTTGTGCTAGTCGTGTAGTCCCGTCTGTACTGTATAGCGTGGAAGGGAACAGGCCATTTTCGTACTGTAATCAAATTTAATACATACGTCTTTGTGAAGTTCCTCAATACAAATTATTTCATTCACCTGTCTAGGATTCGCAATAGTCAGAATGCAAACTGCATGTATTAAGTGTGGCAACAAATAATGTATGCAGATTGGATTCTGTCTATTTAAATACTATTATTATTATCAGGTGAATGAAATAGTTTGTATCGAGGCACTTGATTCACTTGGGGCGTCATTGAGAACGCCCGTAGATTTGGCCAAAACCCGTTCTAGATTTCAGGACCTCAGCGGTCATCCAACTGTTACTATAGTATCTTCTCGATTTTGCACACGAACCGCAGATTCTAATCCCGCAATGAGTTTGCGAAAATTGCCTATTAACAATTGTAGGGGGAAGGTTGTCTGTTTGATATTGCAGTTCTTCTTCTACATATTTGCATCAAGCCTGTATGATTAAGTTCCCAGTCATGATGGATCGTGCATCTCTTGTTTTCCAAACGGCTTGGCTTCTTGTGATCTGTTGTCTTCACGGTAATATATCTATTCGAATATGTTTGAAGGTTCTTTCTGCTTAAGAAAAAAATTGTGGAAAATATGAAAGGCAATGATAATTTCATAGTTTTCTGAAAGGCAGAGAGAGAGAGAGAGAGAGAGAGATATTAGCGATAGTAAATTACACTTTGGTTCGGGTATGATTATAAGAAAACATTAATTGTCAATGTTTAATTCAATGTAAATACAATGTAATAGTTCGGAAGTGTTATGAGTAAGTTTTTGTTTTGTGTGAATTTTTGTTTTACTGGTGTTTAATGCTAATAATTTATTACATGAATACAAAATGGCTGGTATTTAGGTTATCCACATGAATGTCCTAATTAGACAACCTCCATAGGAAAAAGGAAAGAAAAGGAAGCAATTATTATATCCAACTTCTTCGGCTGATTAGAAAATAATATGTAGACCACTTTTGTTTGGATATGTAATAAGAAAACTTTTGTACTTCTTCTCGCATTTCTTTAAAGCAATATATCAGATTATAAAAGTTTTGAGATGTTGTACAATTCGTATATAAAAGTACACACTTTGAAAATATTTTCCAAAATTAAAATATTATGATTTTGATTGATAACAATTTCAAAAATAAAAAATGTCAGTCTTTCACATTTGTAATATGAATTTGCTAAAACTGTCACCGACTTGTTCCGCTCATTTTTCTGCTCCTATTAAGACGTCCTTGATATCAGGATGGACTTTTCCTTTAAGGGATAACATGTTCACACGTTGTTCATCAAATCGGCAAAATAATTTCATTTCGTCTATTGCTACATTGTTGTAATGAAATGTAATATCGCTGATACCAATTCAAATGTTTATGAGCTTTGTCAGAAATTGCACAAAATTACAATTTTGTTCCGAAACCAATAATTTTGGACCTTTAAACGAGTTACCAGTTAAAGGATTGTATAGCTCCTGGCATCAAATGCACGGTCATGCAACCTAAATGAACGTAGTGTGTGAATAATTTTTGCCCATTCTATCCATGCATCACGTATTTTTTTTAAGGATTTAGGATCAAAATCTATTTAACCAAAGTACAGAATGTGGACTGATTGTCTTCATAGGGCTTATGTTAGAATTCATGATGGTGGAATTTTTTTCTATACAGAAACGGGAGGAACTCGTGAAGCCGTGCGTGTTATCTGCCCATCGTCGGGAAAATCCCGCCAAATTGAAGTCAGCCCGACCTCTACGATGGCAAGACTTATGGCTGGATTAAATGGTGGTGCCTTTTCAAAGACAAAGGCGGTAGCTTGCACCGAACAAGGTAAAAATATTACGTTTGATATTTGGTAATTTTTTTTGGGGGGGGGGTTGACCCCCCCCCCCTTTCGTTTTTTTGTATGTGTGTATCTTGGAGCAAAACACCCCCCTTTGTGTGTTGTTGTTTTTTAATTTAAAAAAAAAAAAAAAAAAAAAATTATGCCCATGGCTGACCTGAAAAAGGTGACCTTACCCCCCCCCCCCCCCCCAACGGAACAAAATGTCAAATTTTCAAATCTCGAGACCAAAAAAAAGAGAAAAAAGTGTCCCCCCCCCTCGCTTATTCAGCGGCCGGCTGAGTCGTTGCGATTTTTTTGGGACCGATTTAAAAATGTTAAACCCCCCCCCCCCCCTTGAAAAAATCCTGCGTACGCTACTAACCCAGGTTATTCCCTCTTTTTAAAGACACGATTTAACCTATATTCATTTATTTACTCTATAACACACGAACTTCCCTATTAATTGCAGGATACCCTACCATATTGTTAGTCTTCGTATGTTAGCCGTAGATAAAGATTGTGATTTTATTGTTTGCGATAACGATGATACAAGTATTGAAGATTGTATAATGCAAGTGTTTGAATTCATTTGGTGGATGAAAAGTTGAATTCTACACCGTTTTGTGCGTCATTGCAGCGCTGAATTTGGTGTGTTTGTCGCTAATTTGTGACATATATAGATGGCTTTCCTGATAGTATTTCATGCAAAACTTTTGATAAGCACTGATTCTTGTCCTTACCTTTGACTTGTTTCTTGTCTGTTATAGTCATTTAACAGATGAATTACTTGAATTCTGAGCACATTTCAGTGACACAAAAGTCCAGCCCGTTCATAGTCCCACACACGTATTTGTATGTACCTTGTGCCCTCTCTTACACTGCTTAGTCTTCTGTCAAAGACCCTATTAGATATTTTAATCAACAAGTGATGTCTCGTTCTAAAAATACCAACAACAAAAAACAGTTTTGTGCTTTTTTAATCAACAAGTGATGTCTCGTTCTAAAAATAACTAAGAAAAAAAATAGTTTTGTGCTTAGACTAGACTAGTATTGGTGGGTGGTCGTTGGTCGTTGGCTTCTTTTTTAATATTTGTTAGTCCTTGGTCGATGGTCGTTGGCTTCTTTTTTAATATTTGTCAGTCCTTGGTCGATGGTCGTTGGCTTCTTTTTTAATATTTGTTAGTCCTTGGTCGATGGTCGTTGGCTTCTTTTTTAATATTTGTTAGTCCTTGGTCGATGGTCGTTGGCTTCTTTTTTAATATTTGTCAGTCCTTGGTCGATGGTCGTTAGCTTCTTTTATTCAATAGTATTTGGTCGATGGTCGTTGGTCGTTGGTCACTTTTTCTAATATTTGTCAGACTGTTGGTCGATGGTTGTTGGACTCTTCCTCTCAATAGTATTTGGTCGATGGTCGTTGGTCGTTGGTCACTTTTTCTAATATTTGTCAGACTGTTGGTCGATGGTTGTTGGACTCTTCCTCTCAATAGTATTTGGTCGATGGTCGTTGGTTTCAATTTCTAATATTTGTCAGACTGTTGGTCGATGGTCGTTGGTAGTTGGCTTCTAGTTATATATTTTTAATATTTGTCAGACTGTTGGTTCTAATTCTGTAAAACCGTGGTAGGGTATTCTGCAATTGTTCCCTAGCTCTTATCACACGATTTACCCTCTTTTTATCACAGTTTGCTTTCCGACTCCTTGTAAAAATGGAGGGATTTGCGAACAGTTAGTCACGTCGTTTGCATGTACTTGCCCTCAGATGTTCTACGGTCCAGTGTGTGGTAAGTACATTATTGCTAGCGCAATTAACTTGATCGATGGAGTAGTAGGTGACATACTCTGTGCATTACTCAAGGAAGCGGGACTCCCTTGTAAAGGAGGGCCTTTGAGGCTCTGAATGAGACTACCCTTTCTTGACATAAATGAATAAATAAATAATACATGATAAATAAATATACATACAGTATGATTAATGAAGAAATGATTAATAATAGATAAAAAAATATATAAACAACTAAATAAATGGTTAGTAATAAACAGAATATAAACAATTAAATAAATAATAAATAAATGAATATAAACCTATGATAAATGAATAAACAAATTAAGAAAGAAACAACATGGAATGTTTATACAGTGAATACAAAAAGTATTGCATTGAAGTCCTACATTCATTTTCGTAAGTTGATGTAAAGAACAAAATGATGATTCGATTTTTTTTTTTTCATGGGCATTTTCACTATAAAATCCACAGAGAGATTAATAACGTGAAAAGTAGACGATTTGACCCCCTCCTACCCCCTCCCCTTCTCTCTCTCTCTCTCTTTCTTTCTTTCTTTCCATGTGTATCTCGTACGTGTTTTGACAGAGTGTCCCGTATTCCACACACCTGACGTGGGTACTACCAGAGAGTACACTTTTCCTGGGTTCTGGATTGCTGAGAATGTGACGTCATTTGACTTCATGGTCAGCGCTAACAATGATGCCCACATCGGACTCTTCGCAAGTAACGTGTCAGACGACAGATACGAATTAGGTGAGTCAGTGTCGCTGAGTTTCGGAGTCAAGGGCTGCGATCCCGGGTGGGCGGGAGAGGACATCCCCCCCCCCCGAACATTTTTCTTTGAGGGATCTCTACCCCCCTCCCTCTCCCGGAGAAATATTGATAATCTTCTCACTCCGTCTCGACGGACCCTCGCTTAAAAATCAAAAGTTTTAAAATGTCTTAAGAGGGAGGGGGAAGTGGTATAAGTCTTATGTATTGAACAGGCAGAGATTCCATTGTGTGTATATACCGTGTGAGTCAAAAAAAAGTTTACACCTACAAAATTGCTCATTATTTTAAAAATCATCTATGAACAGTAAATTATTATACATCTTATGAAAGAGTGTTTTATCACAAATCGTTTGATATCATTTTTGTGTGGTATATGTTCACGCTTGGATGAACAGGAGGCATTGTTTGTGAGACTGCAAAAATCGACTTGCGCCAAAGTGATGCCTACATCATGTATTATGTTGGGATTAGTGGAGTGAGAGAATGAATTGAATGTATCAAATGAAATGCATTGCAAATGCTTTTTGTAGATGCAAAGTCACACACGCACACACACACGCGCGCACACCTTTTCGTTGATATTTGATATTCGATATTTGATATGTGTGGCATGATTAATTTTGTAAGGGATGTTATTTGGATCTGCCAAAACCGATTTAATACCCAAATCCCAATTGTTTTATTTAAACGTCACATAAGCAACTTTGACGCAATACGATATTTGCACTCTCGCAAACAATGCCTCCTGAAAAATTCACTAATTTGCATATTTATGGTAATCTATGCAAATAAGGTCATAAAATCACATTTTTACCCATAAATCATATATTATTCATATTTAAGCACTCTTTTTCACCACATATATTCATTAGACCATTTGGAATAATAATACGACAAAAAAAATTGGAAGAGCCAGCTTATTCCTTAAGTACTCTCTTGTTTTGACAATAGCTTATGTATTTCATTGTTTTTTAACTTTTGTATTTTCTTGTTTTTATTGTTTTATTTCATTTCTTACTAACATTCAACTATTTTGGCCCCAAAACAACCACCTAAACTTTAAACAAGACCCAATAACCAATGTTTGATCTATTTTTTAGGAAAAATGACATGTCCATTATTATGTTTTGTACACAAATCACAAAAATGAGCGATTTTCGGGCTGACATGCAAAGACAAAAGGTCACGTGACCTTGTAACTGTAGGACCGATTTTCATTTTTTTTGTTAAAGATGCGCAAGACTCGAAAGAAAAAAGTCAGCGAGCGGTGGGGCGCCAGCATCATTATGCGTTCCCGAACAATCAGAAAAATCGTGGAGGGGGGGGGGGGCATAATGGCCCCCCGGCCTTATTAGGTTTAAACAAGAACTCAACTATCCCTTTAACTTGTGAACTTATAATCATACAGCTATCGGTGGATGGATCAATACGGGTGGCCAAATCGTACGATCAGCCAGTTCCGATTCGTCTACTTGGATATTGTTATCACCTAAAAACATTAATCCTGACTCCTTCAGTCTGTCACGAATTCCGGATTTTGACCACTACCAGCTATCCTTCGCCAACGGTCATATCAAGTTAAGCCGTTATGGTACACAACTGGCCCTCATGAGCGCCACTGATCCGAATCCTCTTGCAGTCCACTATGTCGGAATATGGACTGGGTATGGATCACAAGGGTATTGGAAATTCCCGGCATTCTGCCAGGAAAGCCAAAACCAGGATCCTGCATGAGTGTTGGTTGAGACTTGAAGACCAGAAATTAATTGAATTGTATAGTCAATCTGCTGTTAAACTTGGTAATGTCAATGAATTTAAAACATTATAGCCTTTTCTCGTGATGATAAACACGGCATCGTTTCACAAAGCAGTGTTAAGTTCAAGTTCGCCGACAATACACGCGTTTCAATCGGATGATAGTGAACTTGCACGACGGTTTCGTGAATCCAAAGCAATCACATTTATTTCCTTCTCATTCCCCGTGCAATGTTTAAAACATAAATAGCAATACAGTAATTAAAAAAATATATAATAAACAAATCAGAAAATATAAGAAGGCGAAATAGAAGTAGGCGTAATAGAAGATAGCGAAAATGAAGAGGTTATCTGAAGATCGTAGCATTTGGAGAAATATTTGTTGTAGAAGTTATTTTGGTCACCAAACCTGTTTGAAGTTTATAAGTTTATTTATTCCACATTTTACATAGAAAAACAGTTTATATTCTTTTCTTTTTTATACAGGCGTATATTATTATAAGAAAAGATTTCACACAAGAAAAAAAGAAAAAAAATAAGTACGAAATTTCGAAATATGTATATATAGCAGGCTAGGTAGAACAATGTAAAATGTGGGGAGCCTTAATAAAAAGCATAGCTTGTATGTGAATAGGCTCCCGTACTGAGTAACACAGTATAGTAGGTCTGGATTTAAAAGGTGTTCTAGGAGGCGAAAACGGAGTAGTATAGTATGAGATTCTAGAGACGTACAAGGAGAGTGAATTTGAGAAGAAACGAAAAATAGAAATAAAGAGTATAGAGAATAATATAATAGTGATAAGTATTTGACTCATGACATTTAAAGATGAATAATTCATATGATAAGACGGGAAGATGCATATCTAGAAAGCTAAATTTTTGTAAACTTATCAAAATCACAATTGTTGCACCTGAGAAATTCAGTGTTGAAGAATATATCTTAAGTAAGTCATCAATGTAAGTCAGTCATTGGAATGTAACTTACTTGAATATCAATTTATATGTTTTAATTTGTTTTAAATATTTTTCATTCTTCTGTACATTATAATTTTCCGCTAAGTATATTATGTGTATTTCTTTTGTATAATATTGTTTGTATTGATTGTTATCCATGCAACAGTTTATTAACTGTAAAGGCATTCCTGTATAAATAATAATATTACTCTCATTTTTCGGCTTCTATTAAAACCAACATAATATCATGGTGGACTTCCCCCTTTAAAGTCCAAAGAGGTTTCCGCCTAACTGGCGGATACGCCACAGATTTTCCAAACGAAGAATCCAAACTTTAAATGTAAAATATATATATGTATAGTCAAGTTTTAATTTTAATTCAGTATTTTTTACACAGCCTTGTATTCGTAAAAGCGATATGTATAACTTGGGTTATTCTCATCAATAATCTACGTTGTATAAAATGTCTATCATTCTCCCGATCATTTTACCCCTTAAAAAAAGGATTTTTAGGCTGTTTTGGGGCAACGTTTGCATGATGTCACGGTCACGATAGATTCTTTACTTGGATTATTTAGACTCCTGTGTTGGCATTCTAGTCACCAAGCAGAAATTAGTTTTTTCTTCCACAATTATGATACCACATTTGTAATGATAGAGCTTGTGATAGAGCTAGATATATCAATGTCAATAAAAATAACAATGTCAAAATCGATCTGCTTATGAGATTGAGATTTATTGATCAATGCAATGAATGGCCGTTCATTGAACCTCTCTTTAATTTGCTTTTCCTTTCATTTTTGTCTTGCAATCACATTGTCCTGTCCATCAAACTGATCAAATTGTAAATATTATGGACTCATTTTCAGGTTGAAAATATTTGAAAAATGATTAAATGTACATCATGAAACATCGGTTATCCTTGATGATTATCTGAATCTTTTATTTATTTTATTGCAGGATACTTACACGTAATTACATTATTCATTCTGTACGTAAACTACTATTGACATTGCCCATGAAATTGTAAAATAGATTTGTGTATTCATGTATAGCCCTTGTTGGTATCATATGAAAGAGGATGAATTCATCTTTGACATGAACAACACAAATTCATCAAAACATGATCCTTCTTGTTTCTAGTCATCGATTGGAAAGTCGGGTTTCGTTTCTTATAGAACACAATAGTACTTGGGAGATTTCATTTCGGAGGTCAATTACTTTTCGTGTCCGTTACAGGTATTTGAAAGAGTAGAACCCGCGCAGAACAATGTTGTGTCGATATTATTTGTATGGATTGTGTTTAAGTGTTTAAGAGAGAAGAGATTTGAACTATGGAAATCCCCGTCGATCGACACCTCCGACCTTCAAGAAAGTTGTCAGCAGGCCAACGTGAACAATATGTCAGTGTTCTTACCTGTCGGTCTCACCAACCCTCAACCAACAACTTTTCAGAATGCCTGTCAGTGTGACATTAGGGACTATTAGATTTGCGTGGACTGATACGAGTGACGTCCATTCAAGGCAGTGCATTAAAAGGACGTCGATCGTAGCAATCGAAGTTGTCGTTGTCCAAATCTAAAAGTCCCTATTGTCAGTGTGGTGGCTTGTGGGTCTCGTAGAGCCATCCGTCTCGTGGGCTGTCGTCTCGAAGGGCTATCCGTCTCGTGAACCGTATATCAGTTTTATATAGTTTTATATACGCACAGAAGTGTTTCGTGCTGGTCGATTGAACATAATTATACTGAATCGAAGAATTAACATTGTTAACATTTGTTGGAAGACCGAGATTTATGAATTATAGGCCTACTGGCGAAGAGAAGTTTTGGAATTGAAAATAAGAATGTAGAAGCTTGATTAATTTCTAATTCAAATAACAATGTAGTTCAAAATTATGCGTGCGATTTAGATGTACTTTAAAGGCCATCCCAATTTGCAATCACTGTAAATACTCGGAATTTCTATATATGTATGTGTTGAAATACGAACAGTTGTTCTTGCTGTTATATAATCAAGTTGAAGACATCGTCCCATAGTTCAAGTTAAATGTTAATTTAATGTATTCGTTTTATTGTTGATTATAGTAATGCCTGTATTTATTTTCAGTGTGAGTGAAATAAAATAACAGAGTAATCTAATAATCGTGCGACACGTCTTTTACATTCAAGAGCCAAAATCGTCTCTCTCTCAATCTCTCTCTTCCTCTTTCTCTCTCTCTCTCCCTCTCCCTCCGTCCTCCTACATGTATGTATGTCCTAGTCCGTCTCCGCCTGTCTGACTCTTTCTCTCTTGATCTCTGTCCGTCTCTCTATCTGTGTCTCTATCTCGATCCGTCTATGTCTCTATTCCTGTTTCTGTCTCTGGCTGTCTCCTATCTCCCTCTCCTACACATTCACACACACACACACACACACACACGCTCATACACACACAGACACACTCACGCACACACACACACACGCACGCTTGGTACTTTCATTTTATTACAGGCTCATTGACTTTGATGAGCAGATGTGACACAAGAAAGTCATTATTTCACATCTATTTTTGATGAATTATCGATTTATTCATCTTTAATTACATTGTTATTACTTGAAATATTTTCCAATTTCTAAAATCAGCGTTCAACCCATTTAATTTCAATATCCTGTCAGCCATGTTGTTTTGATTTAGTTGGTGAAGAGGAGAAGGCTGGGTGAGAGCCAGCCCCTGTTGGTCACCTTACCGCTGGTGGCGGAGTTGAGAATAGAGCTGTAGACGGAAGATGGGGTCATGCTTGGGCTGGCGGCAAGGATAAGAGCAGCAACTCCTGGAAAATAAAGCGAAACGAAAGTATGTAAGAGATGGACTTAAGTAGCTGCCATGCGTTAAGTCTGAAATAGTGTATACAGTTATCGGAAAAGGTATAGATTGCCTACTGTACTATTATGTATTTTGATATTTTAAAAATGCAACAGAGTATTCCAACAATAAGGCCATCAGGTCGTAGATATAATTTGCACATGGGCGGACAATAGTCATTGATGATATATTTTTTCCCCACTAGATTTGTATAACACTAAGATACTAGATAGGTTCTCATAAATGTTATGTAATCATTAGTTATTTTGTACCAATTATACATTATATATGATATAGGGCCTATAACCGGAATTATTCTTTACAAAAGGGTGAACACAAATTATTCAAGAAGCATTCCCATCTCTATAATTAAAATTGTTAAAGATATCATCCAAGACGACATACCTGAGACGTGTGGGAAGACCACCACCGATGGTGCTGGTAGAACTGTCAGATCTCTTCTTCGAGAACTGACCCTTGAGGTACTCCAAAGACAAAGTCATTAACACAGGGGTCAGATATAGTCCCCCTACTATGTATACCCTAGATGACCAACTAGTTAGATAGGACTTCATCCACTTTAAGAGCTAGTCCAGATATAAAATTGTGAAAACGGAACTCTAAAACGATTCAGTAATAATAACATGATCGACCGTATCAAAAGCTCCACTAAGGTCTAATAAGACTAAGAAAACTGACCTCCGTAGATAAAAAAAAATAACATAGAACGTCATGTAGCTTCAAATGGCTGTTTCAGTGCTGAAATTGGACCTGTATGTTGATTGCATTGGATCATAAAAGTTGTTATCATTTAAGATTTTAAGTGGTCTGTGAGTTGAATAGCTACTTCCTCTTCTATAATAATAATAATAATAATAAAGTCATTTTTATATAGCGCATGATAATAAGTTCTCTATGCGCTTTACAACAATCAATTACATGATTAATCTAAAGATTTAATTATGCATGAATTAACAGAAATACATATCGTATCAGTTTGGCAATATGCGAAAGATTACTAACAGGCATGTAGTTACGTAAAGTATCTTTATCCAAGTCCAAGTCCGCTGTTTAGCGGGGAATCCCAGTAGCTGGAAATCCCAGTAGCGGGGAATCCCAACTGACACGTCACTTCAAACTCTGGTATATTAAATCACTCTCACTGCCTACATTCACTGCCACATATTGTATTCACTGAACAAGGAGCGGATATCCAGTTTGTTGATTAGTGAGTGATTGTGTATTGATATTATTTCTCTTAATTTTCATAAATAAATAATAATAATATGGATATTTATATAGCGCCGGTATCCGCCAGGCTCTGACGCTCATGGCGCTGTACATACATGTATTACTATCACAAAAATATAACTTCTTAACTAAAATAAAGTAAACTAAAACAACACAAATTATTACGCTACATTGACATGATTAAATAGCACTGTTTAGAAAGAGATGGGTTTTTAGAGCAACTTTGAAGGCATGAAGGGTAGTTAAATTACGAATACTAAGTGGCAGCTTATTCCAAAGGGACGGACCAGAATGAGAAAATGCTCTATCCCCCCAGGAACTGCGCGTCTTAGGGACAACTAATAAGGAGGATTGAGATAAATGAATATGTCTTGTAGGCTTATACTTAACAATCAACTTGATATTGTAGGAAGGAGCAGAGTCATACAAGGAATGGAAAACTAGCAACAACAACTTAAAAATAATTCGGTCACATACCGGGAGCCAGTGAAGAGTTTTGAGAATGGGGGTGATGTGGGTTCTACGAGAAGAAAGTGTGACAATACGTGCAGCAGTATTTTGCAGTTTCTGGAGTCGAGAAAGTTGTGTGTTAGGGAGCAGATAGAGAATAGAATTACAGAAATCTAAGCGTGATGAAATAAGAGCATGTACAAGTTTCTCTGTGGTTGAACGACTTAAGTATTTCCTAATAAAACCTAGATTTCTCAGTTGATATCTGACTGACTTACAAATACTAGAAACATGAGTTGACAATGACATAGACGAGTTTAACATGACACCAAGGTTACGACATTGCGAGGAAGGACTAATTACAGAATCTGATATGGATATATTGAACGACTGTATCTTAGCAAGATTTGATTTGGAACCCAATAAAATTAATTCAGTTTTACTATCATTCAGTTTGAGTGAGTTCGAGTTCATCCAAGTTTGCACATCTTTGACGCAAGCTTCGAGTAGTTTGACAGTCCGACTTGCGTCATTTTGATTGGGAAGGAATGATGCGTAGATCTGGATGTCATCTGCATAGCAGTGATACTTGACATCATGCTGCTGTAAAACTTGCTTGAGCCTAGTGATGTACAAGGAAAACAGCAACGGCCCCCCGACTGACCCCTGCGGGACGCCACAACTGAGCTTGACAGGATCAGATCTTTCATGATTTACACATACCAATTGCATGTTTTCATTGATATGCTCTTGTCTTGTGAGTTGACTCTATTTGCAGGTGGATCGTATAATATTATTTGCTTGCCTTGGTTCTACGTCGAGAAACTATTTTTATTAGAGTGCCATTTTTCGATTGTTATTTAAATTCACTGTAGTGCTTTTCTTTTTCAAATGTTGAGTTTTATTTTTCAATTCAATTCAATTCAATTCTTTATTCAACCAGTATAAAACAATTTACAATGAAAATATACAATATAGGCCTAATGGTTAGGACCCCTTAGAAGCAGAAATCTGCTTGTAATCGGGGCGCTGTAACAAACAATAACAAGATAATTAACATAAATTAACAATAAAAAGTAAAGACTTTCATAATACAAGTACGCACATAAGCACATACACAACAACACACACACACGCGCGCGCTCACACACACAAACACACCCACACCCACACACACGTCCATAAAGAAGGTTACACAGAAAGAATAGAAAGGAGCGAAAAAGGGAAAGAAAGAGATAGATGTGAAAGAGAAGTCTACTCAATCATGGATACCATTCTTTGAAAAATACCCTTTTTGTACATTGATTTAAATCTGCTAATTGTAGAACTGGATCTTAGGTCATGATTCAAGGAATTCCATTCCCGTACCCCAACAAATTATATATAATTATACAGTGAAAATGAACGACAAATATTGGGTGATATAAGTTTTGACTTTGACGAGTGGGGTAATTGTGAATAGAAGATTTTGTTTGGAACATTTTAATAAAAACAGATGGTAACAGCTTAATATGAAATTTAAACATAAATATTCATGTATTAAATTTTATCAAATCATATATAGGAATAATTTTCAGTTTCATAAATACAAGTACAAGGCCCGGCCCCCCCCCCCCCCAACTCAGTGTTATTTAGGGTACGCACAGGTGCGTAGACAACGGGGGGGGGGGGATGAGGGGGATGCATCCCCCACCTCACAAGGTGGGGGGGGGGGTGGCATGTACAATCATCCCCCCAGGTTTTGGGGAATGATATTTGCTTACTTAATAAGTAATAATGATGATAATAATAGTAATAATAATAATGATAACAATTATAATATTAATAATAATAATAATTATGATGATGATAATAATAATCCTCATCATTATTGTAATTGTGTTTATTGTTAACCGCATTCACACGGTGAAAGCGAATTCTAAAACAGAATAGAAAATGAATGTGATACAACAGTATACATAATAATTCGTGACAGAGAGTACCATACTACTATCTTTATAACAAGTATTATTCAAACAAACATATATAATTATGTATAATCATGAATTGTTCAACTTCATGCTCCCACTATATGACTATTGTTACACTAATACTGATATCAGGACTGACTGGTATACTTTAGTTTGTTGTTAAGCTTGCAGCAGCTACATCTTTTCTGTATTTTTAACTATTTATTTATTTTTGTTTTATTTAAGATGCACTTTGTTTTGTATTCATTTAAAGTATGTTGATTGATGCATGAAGACATAAGTTTGAAATGTTTAAAGAAGTTTGTTTCATGTAAAGCGCAGTGTGAATTTACCCTGTCTTGAAATGCGAGATAAAAGGAACCTATTATTATTATTATTATTATTATTATTATTATTATTATTATTATTATTATTATTATTATTATTATTATTATTACTATTACTATTATAAGACTGAGATCAAATAGAAGTAAATAATGCCCTAATTTGAAACGATGCAATGCCGTTATGGTTCCGATTTCTTCACAAACTTACAAAGCAGTATTGTTACTCCATGGATCATAGTGATACTGTTTATGTTTTTTGTATCTGTATGTTAATGAGCCGCCAGCCAATATCCATCTGTGGATACTATGCCTGTTTCTTTGAGGTAAAAAAAAGCATAGTATGTACGTATTCATTATGCTTTATAATGAACAGACATATTGTTCAAAGTTTAATCCTTATTTGTTTGTTGTTTATGTGTTCTATTCACAAATGGCCACAGAGGCTGTTTTCATTCATAACCACATACCCCTATCAAGACAACAAAGACTATACCTGCGTGAACACAGTTGACATTGGTTTTTTTTTTGAAGAGGTGTAACAGCAAAATTCAGAGATAAATAAATACGTAGTGTGGTTCAATATGCAATACTAGGGACTTTTAGAAATGCACGTCAAGAGCTTTGACTGCAACGTGTGACGTCATTTTAAGGCACTACGCCTGCGTCACGTGGTCTCAGTCGGCGATCGAGAATGCGTCAACCTTGATTTTCCTAAATCTAGTACATGCAATACATACATACATATTGACATTTATAAAGCGCCTTTACATGCTGAAATGTGTAGAACAGGTGTCACATGCACCTGTTCTACACATATTTACATATTAGCAGTGAAGGGATCTTCTTTTGTTGAGGGTAGAATGAGGAATGTCCTCTTTCTTTGTCCGTGATGTTTATTGTGTTACTTCCTGCATGCATATCGTCGAGTGCAATCTAAAAGATTTCTAATTGTAGCCAACATGGGCAGTTAAGTACGTTGACACGCATGATCAGTCGGCGTTCGTCGTGTTCTCGTTCACTCATTCTAAAAGTCCCTACTATGTGTCAGTCCATTCTGTATTCGTATGCCACGGTGTGTAGATCTTGTCGATGTATGTCTGTCCATTCAAGGCGTAGTATGTGTGTGTGTGTGTGTGTGTGTGTGTGCGTGAGTGTGCGTGTGTGTGTGTGTGTGAGTATGTGTGTGTGTGCGTGCACGCTTGTGTGTGTTATTTTACCTCATTAAGTATGCATCAGATTGCACGATTTCAAGTTCAAAATTGCAAAAGCTCCCTACCGTGGGAGGGGGGACACCCCCCTCCCACACCCTCCCCCCGCTCGGTCGCTTCGCACCCTCGCTCGGGCGCTTCGCGCCCTCACTAGCGTTGGCAGCCCAGTCATTCCCCCCAGGTGTCAAACCTGTCTACGCCACTGGGTACGCATATGCATGTTCCCTCCTTTTGAAAACACCCCCTAAGTCCGGTGTGTAAAACGGGCTTTTGTGTACTACGAGCCGGACTTTGGTGCGTAAAAAGTACCCCTTTACCAGACATTTTGGTAACACGCATGCGGTCCCTCCGAGGCGTTATTTTTTTCTGCGGCACAGATTGGGGCTTTTTTTTTTAAAGAGGTCTTGATTTAACCCTTACCCGAACCCTAACCCTAAACTTTCCCATAGGCTCAACACGCACGTAACCCCAATCTGTGCCGCAGAAAAAAATAACGCACCCCGGAGTGGGGGGGGGGGGGGGGGGGGGGGGTACAAGGCGTGGTGAATGAAGTGTCTATCACATACCGCTGTTTAGCGGGGAATCCCAGTAGCTGGAAATCCCATTAGCGGGGAATCCCAACTGACACGTCGCTTCAAACTCTGCTACATTAAATCACTTTCACTGCCTACATGCACTGCCACATATTGTATTCACTGAACAAGGAGCGGATATCCAGTTTGTTGATTAGTGAGTGATTATGTATTGATATTATTTCTCTTAATTTTCACGTTTTCATTGATATGCTCTTGTCTTGTGAGTTGACTCTATTTGCAGGTGGATCGTATAATATTATTTGCTTGCCTTGGTTCTACGTCGAGAAACTATTTTTATTAGAGTGCATTTTTCGATTGTTATTTAAATTCACTGTAGTGCTTTTCTTTTTTTAAATGTGGGGAAGAATGTTTGCATTGTAAATATTCATTAATATGTTCCTTGGGAGAAAATTCTTTAGTCTAGATAAGACACCAATACTTCTAGAAATTCTAGAACAAACATAATCGATATGACATTTCCAATCTAGAGTTTCTTCACTATTAGTACCTAGAAAAATAACACTTGGTTCTTGTTCAATAGCTACATCCGCTATTTTAACAGGATTGGTGAAATTTGGAACTTTTGTTTTTCTTTGTGCAGTGAAAAATTACATTAGTTTTTTCATAATTCAAAAGTAATTTATTACATTTAAATCGATCATTCAATTTTATTAACTCTTCATTTAAAATAGAAACTAAGCGTGTTACATTGTAATGAGAATAAAAAGCAACCGTATCATCTGCAAAATGAAAACATAAGAAATTTGGATGAGCTAAAAACATTATTCATAATTATATATGATAGGGTTTTATTAGGCTTTCTTTTATTTGAAGTTGAACCGTATGTTTGTCTGATTTAGCGTCTCGTCGAGTAACTTAATGACTACTTTTAAATGCCATTTTATTATTGACACAGGTTATTGACATTCAAATTCACGGTTTTAATTTTGTTTTGCAAATGATTGAGCTGAATTGAGTTTGCACTATTTAGTTATGTACGGGTGAATAGTGTGTTCGCATTCTCTGATAACTCGTCGAGTAACTAGAGCTAATGGAATGCTATTTCATAATCGTTATTTTTATTCGCTGAAATGCTTTTCTTTTGCAAATCATTGAGCTTGCTCTTTTTAAATATTATGAGGCGAATGGTATGTTTGCGTGATTTGAAAAACAAACCATTATCACCATCATCAAATATTTTCCCCGCATTTTATTCATTCTCGTCTTTTTTTAAATCTCTCTTTTACCACTTATCAGTTTCATTGGAAAGCGATCATCATCTCAACAATCATGAAGAAGTTGGCTGTTCTGTTTCTCGTGCTTCTTGTCTTGTAAGTTCTGTATATCTACTCAGGGGCGGCGGGACGGGGGGCACGTCCCCCCTATTTTTAGGGGATCGTCCCCCCGGAAATTATTTTGAAAAAGTGCACACAAAAAATGTATAGCAAATACTGGCTGATTAAAGACTGCAATACACTTTTTGGCTCTGAATGGCCCGTTTAGACTAATAAAAGTGCAAAAATCTTTTCTTCATAATATTATGTAACAAATAAAGTACTGATTTTTACATTTGATGTCCTTCCTTAATGTTATTTCTAATATTAAGGGCCAGCCTTTACCCATTTAATAATTGCCCCTTTTTACTACTGATAAATAAATATTTCAAAATCTTATAAAGTTGTGTAGACGGCAATGCGATTGATGTGAATACCCTTCAGTTAGAACGTAAACAACGGCACCTTAGATTTCGTTTTCCTTTGTTGAACCATGGACCTATTACAAATGGACACTGATCGGTACCATAATATATTCGCGCACCTGACTCTGTCAAAAGTATCATAATGACATTCCAAACATGCTTCCAGGCTTTGAACTCATCACGACCGCCGCCAGCCAGCCATAAAAGAACCAAAGCTGTGCCTTGAAGAATTTACAAAATGCCTGCGCAAAAGAAACTGAATCGCTTGAAATCACGAAAATGCATGTGCAGTTGTGGAATACATATAAATATGAAGTTTTCAATAGGAAATTGGAAGTAGTTTACAAGGGAAACCTGAAAATTTGGCTGTAACACATTGATTTTAAACTTCATTTTAAAACTTATCCAATCCATTCCGAGGGAAAGAAGGTAATAGGACAATAAAGAATATGTATTTTTCAAAGTTTGGCAAGTCCAGTTAAATGGCCACGAGTGTCTTCTTTAATAATCAATCTAATATCACACGAATTGTCATAATTTGGGGTTCATTGCTCCTCTAACTGGTCTTAAGTCACGATACTTTTCCTAAAACTACACTCTGGGCCAGTAGCGTACGCAGGTTTTTTTTCGAGGGAGGGGGTTAAAATTTGAAAATCGCGCCGAAAATTTTCCAACGACTCAGGGGGGGGGGGGGGGTAAGAGCTCTTTAAACAAAAAATTGAAGGTGGTTCGACCCCCCCCCCCCCCCCCATTAGTCCATCTGTAGTAGGGTCCATGGTTGATTGAATATTAAAAATGATCCTATAAATATAAAATTGAATGTGAATATGAATGTTTGTATTCAATACCATGATCATGTTCTAATTGCATTAAATTTCTTGTCTTCAGGAGCAGCGCCAATGCCGGTGTGCTGTCAGACATCGCATTGGGTGTTGGAACAATCGTAGTAGGAGCCGTTGCAGCACCTGTAGTGCTTACTGCTGCCGGCTTTACAACGGCTGGTATTGCTGCTGGCTCATGTGCTGCGGGAATGATGTCAACCGCCGCCACCACTGGGTATGGCGCGAGTGTGGTCGCTGGGCTCCAAGCTGCTGGAGCTACCGGTTATGTGGCACCAACTGTGGGAGGGGTGGCTGCTGTCGTTGCAAAGGCTTTTTATGATAATTAGAAGTTATTCTTAATCTAAGTTAATCAAACCGTCATTTTAGCCAATTCAATTTAATTTTGCACACTATACCCTATGTCGATCTTCCCGTTGTACCCTAATCTTAAAAGTTAATCTCTCGTGCTGATATATCTCTATGTTAGAACATTGCAGTTTCCATTTCATTGATTTGTCTGCTTTCTGTTTTTTAAAAAGTTGTATCTGCTGTACATGTATTCTCAACTGTTTTCATTTACTGTATTAATATGTAAAGCGTCAAAAATTATTATGAGCCACACTAATATTATCTTAAAGGTAAAGACCAGTAATGGTCATGCGATTGCATTGTGAAAGAAACGTTGTGGAATCGATCAGAAAAGGTTGATCATCTAGCATCTAGCATCTGCAAGGTTCTGGAATCATCAAAATGATAAGAAATTTGGCCCATTCTTCGTAAAGTTACAAGCACTATACACAGAAAGATGTATATGGGACTACCCTATCTCTCTCACACGACCATGAGAGAGATAAATTTACCAAATATATGAATTAGTAGGCGGTTTTCCGGCAAATTTTTTATCACCATGTATTAGTCAAAACATATTCTTTCACATGATTGGTAATGAGAGCTTCCATTTCATTTTTTGAAATTGGGGCGTTACCAATACTGGTCTTTACCTTTAACTATCGTTAATGTAATTATTATTATCATCATCATCATGATTTTGAAATAATAATTCGCATTTTGCACAATAGCTTCAAGAAACTTTGACTCATCTAACTGACATCAGGGGCGTACGCAGGGGGAGGGTTTTGGGGGTTCAAACCCCCCCCTTTGGTATTTTTATGTGTGTAAACCCCCCTAAAAAAACCTAAAACCCCCCCCCCCCCCCTTTGGATTTTTTTTTTTTTTTTTTTTTTTTTTTTATTATTAAAAAAAAAAAAAAAAAAAATAAAAAATATGCCCACGACAAACCTAAAACAGGTGACCTTACCCCCCCCCCCAACGACGAAAAATGTCAAATTTTTAAATTTCGAGACCAAAAAAAAAAAAGTGTCCGCTTACCCCCCCCCCCCCCCCCCCCCCCCCCCCCCCCCCCCCCCCCCCCCCACTGAGCGACTTTTCGGCTGGCTGAGTCATTGCGATTTTTTTTGGACTCTAAAAAAAAAAAAAAAATGTCCGCTTACCCCCCCCCCCCCCCCCCTCCCCCCCCCCTCCCCCCCCCCCCCCCCCCCCACTGAGCGACTTTTCGGCCGGCGCGATTTTAAATTTTTCGGGAGCAAAATATTTGGGCCCGATTTTAAACACCCCCCCCCCCCCCCTTGAAAAAATCCTGCGTACGCCCCTGACTGACATAATGACAAAGCCCCGAACTGTCGAGGGAAGGGACCAGCAGACAGAAATTCTCCGACAAGCAAACAAACTTAAGAGAGAATAAACATGTATAATAAGCACAACGTAACTCTAGTTTATGCCGGATTTGATCTGGATGCGGAAAGGATGCAGGCCCCTGCTCCTGAATCCTCCCAACGAGAACGAGATAAACCTTGAATATAATAAAAGCGTGTATATATTCCTCTTTCATTGTTCCATAATTAGAGTGCACAATATTATTGTTAAATGAAACTTAAAGGCTTCCATTAATTTACAATACTAAACTTGTGCTCAACCCAACTTCATTTGTAGTCTCAAGTTACTCCTTTTGTCATGCGCGATGACTAATAAATTTAGAGAAGAAGAAAACAAAATTGGTTTGATGATGTTCCTATATATTGGGGCTATGGTGAATATGAAGGGAAAACACACCAAATATTTTCTGCATTGTATTTTTTTCAGATAGCGGAGAAAATCAAAGAATATTATTGTACAGGGGCGCCGCCTTATAGCACCAGAGTTGAGAAAAATATTGTTGAATATGTTAAGTATTGGCTGAGATATGACCATTTAAATAAATAGATTGCCTATGGGAACTCAGTGTTATATTGCTCTGGCTCCTAATGTTATGAACCAGATAACACTGAGTTCCCATATATCTCAGCCAAGTCATATTCAATTGAGAAATTGAGAAATTCCCAAAATAAATTTTTGATGACGTCACCCTTCACCACTCTATAGGGTGACTAATGTCAACATTTATTTAGTGCATGTATGGTGTCATACTCCGTCCTCACATGCGCTGAAATGAACTTATTTGCTCTGAAAACATTTGCCTCTATGTCTGTCTCCATCACCCCCTTCTCTCTCTCGCTCTCTCTCTCTCTCTCTCTCTTTCTCTCCCTCTCTCTCTCACCATTTCTCTCTCTCTCTCTCTCTCTCTCCCCCTCTCTCTCTCTCTCCCCCTCTATCTCTCTCATGCTGTCTTCAACAGTCTTACAAATTATCTTTTCGACCCCTATGTCATGAGGGCATGACTTATACATTACTTTTAATAAATCATCTATTGTGCGACAGAAAAACCCATTTAAGATGAGGAAAGAGAGAGGGGTGGTGGAGAGAGAGAGAGAGAGAGAGAGAGAGAGAGAAAGAGAAAGAGGGGGATATTTGGGGCTGCATAACAAGACGTTAGGGATGTCGCAATTAGCAAGGTGAAAATTGATCAACAGAGAGAAAGACAGACAGAGATAGAGGTACAGAGTTAGAGATGGGGGGGGGGGGGGAGG
>JAVYIG010016269.1:0-31970 GCA_035222895.1 Strongylocentrotus droebachiensis | reverse complement strand
ACGTTGAAATCTGATCAAAGATTATTTGACCCCAGCTTTTTCATGATACGCCGACTTGTTTGGGCAATATTGCCCCCGCCGACTAGACTCAGGTAGTTGATCTGAAATTAAAAGTACCATTATCAATTACAATGCCGTAGATTCTCACATAAATAGGAGCCAACCGTCTCATTTCCAGACATTATTATGAATGTTTCTCCGCTAAAACCTTCACCCTGATGCGGTAAATATTAATTTATCATTTGCAAAATTCACAGGCTTTCACTTTTTTTTTTAAACATGGCTATAAAGTAATCAAGGCATGTATAAATCAGAAACTCAGGATATTTCAGGTTTAGATAAATAAACCTGTACAAAAAGGAAAAACAAAGTCATTTGAATGGATGATCAAATAATGCCAAATTAGTATGCAAGTATTTTTAAACTTACCATTCTCTTCTTAAAATCAGACTCTACGAGTCTCATTTCGAGCCAGTCGAATTCACTCCCTGTCTTGAGCGGTTCCGCAAAGGGCTCCTGCAGGTCGGCAGGACCTGCCCGTAAACTCACTGATGATTTGGCAACCCGGTTTGCCAGCGTCTCCACTATCTGGCCTGGACATCTTCCAGCTTCTGAAGTTTTTGAAGTACCTGCTGTTGAAAATTTTCTAGGAAAACAAAAGGAGTAAAAAAAAATACATTAACAAATTAGGTCATTTTGGTAGCTAAGAAGAGTATGTAATTTTAGTGTGACTGATATGTACGACAGCTTTTCAACTATCGCATTTCAGGAATACATCACCAAGCTGCAATGACAATACTTGTACAAAGCATCAGACAATGCAACACATACAGAAAGAATCTGAAAGCAATTTTGCAGAAAAATATACCCCTGCTTTTTTGATAAAAATAAATCAAAATTAAACACATCAAAAGAAAGTTTCCCCCTAAAGAACCCCATCAAATCTTCGAGTATAACAAATTATTCAAGTTGAAACCAAGCATTGGATATAGCTAGGGTTGTTAGGAAGCAGATTCTCGAAAATTAGTGACATCCGTGACTTAACGGCTGAATGATCACAACATGAACAAAAAATTACGTTTTTTTTCTTGATTTTTCCACTGGAAGATTTGATGGGGCTCTTTAGGGGGGAACTTACTTTTGATGTTGTATTTATATTGACAACCTCTCTCTCTTATATCAGTGTAGCATCTTGGTAAAAAATAGTAAATTTTGTTTGTAGTTTAAATATGCTGTACTCCAAAATCTAATCAATTGACCTCCTATGAAACATACTATTAAGTTCTTGAGAAGAGATATTTTGTTTGTGAAATTCTCTACGTAAATACTTACTGTCCAAGGTTCTAGCTTTTGGTGTCGGCGGCTGGCTTTGGCGAGAAGTCGAAGGAGAGGGGAATGTAGTTGTAGATGGAGATGATCCCCTCTGGATTGGGCCCGTCGGGCTTAAGGGGACAAATCTGGCCATCATGGATGTTGATGACAATTTGGGGAGAGGAAGTTCCTTAGTCTTCGACTTATCTGCCTTTCTCGGGCTTCTGCGAAGTGGCTCAGGGTCACACTCCATATCTGGAAAAACATCACAGACATTAGAAAAATATCAAGCAAGAAAAGAATTTTTGAAAAATGTTCAAGCTTTATGAATTCATTTTGAGTTCAACATGTTAATTTTCAATTTTGATGAATTGGTACATTATGCCCCCCCCCCTCCCTCCCCCAGGTGCTATTAGGGTTAAAACATCATCTAGCATCCTTCTAGCATATAAATTCAATTGCAGCGCAGCACTCGACAACAAAGGCAGTGGTCTACTGTACTCATACAAGTAGCGTATGTTGATGCACACCTAGAGATTGACAATGTCCAGGCCAAAAATGCTAACAAAATTCTTTATGCTGGTGATTCGTTGTGTATATTAGCAGGGGTGGTATTCAGAAAACTCTCTTAACCCTAATAGCACCGGGGTATTTCAGACCTTGCTACCACCTTTGTTTTTGTTGTGTTTTTTTCGTAAAATTTATCATAGAACTATTTTGAAGCATAATTGTGCTATAATAAATTAATTTCAGCCAAAGAAAGTGAAAATAATCATATCTTTATGAATAAGGTGAGAAAACTCAATTTGCATTGAGTTTGTACACAAAATCACGTTTTTGAGCCATTTTCGTTTGGACGAGCGTGTATAAAAGGCCGTGCAGCATCATAACGGTATTCCTGATTTTCGCGAAAATGGTGTCAAAAGATGCGCAAGACTTGAAAGTAAAAAGTCAGCGAGCAGCGCGGTCAAAAAAAATTGCGCGGCGGAATGGTCGCGAACAATCTCGAGGGGGGGGGGGGGCATTATGCCCCCCCAGGTGCTATTAGGGTTAAGTTAGCACTTAAAGTGGTACTCCAGGCTGAAATTGGGATGTTATGTAAAGTAGAGTAAAATTTAACAAGAACACTAAAAATTTCATCAAAATTGGATGAAAGGGTAAAAAAAAAAAAAAATCCACTTAAACATTTTTTCTAAAGTCTTTATTTTGTTTTCTTGTTCAATTTCAATTAAACACGGACATAGGCAGACCACCCCCCCCCCCTTTTTTTGTTCATTTGATAGGGGGCTGGGGCGCAAGCCCCCTCCCCCTATTATTATTATTATTTTTTTTTTTTTAATTTGATAATTCTATATAACACGGACATAAGCGGACCCTGCAGGGGGGGGGGGGGTCGTGGGGCAAGCCCCCCTCTCCCTTTTTATTTATTTTTTTATTTATTTAATTATTTTTTTATTTGATAATTCTATTAAACAAGCCCCAGCTTGCGCCCCAGCCCCCTTTCAAATGAACAAACAAAAAAGGGGGTCTGCCTATCAAATGATAGGCAGACCCCCCCCCCCCCTGATTTTGACTCCCGTGCAAATGTGTGGCTGTATTCACGTTTGGAAATGTGAAATTTAGTGGGCAAAATGGCCACGCGCAATCTAATACCAGCGGTGCGGATACGTGTGGGGAGTCCGAAACACATGGCCATCTTCACTGAAGACTTTAAGTCACTCGGTCATAGATCTACTAGACTAACTTACAGTTACAATGTACGTGTAGACCTTTACCATATCAGAAATAAATTCAAGTTCTTTCAGTGATTTTAAGTAACTCTTTCTGCTACATGACATGTATTAATGTGTTACTGTTAGGTGAAAGTTGGGTTAATTCACATCATTCTGGATTCAATCATACAACAATCAACAATAACAGTAACGCGTCTGGTTAACATACGCCTTTTTGTTTGGCATGTATCACATTGCATTCACACTCACAGGTTGGTTAAAAGTAAATTTTCATGCACGTTATTATCGCTAATGCATGAATGCAGCATGCAGACTAGCTCCGGGAAGCTCCAACACCGGCGCGCCGACGCTGCGCGCCGGTGTTGGAGCTTGAGTTACATGCAGACATGTCACGACACAAGCCGATACTCATTTAAATGTTTTCCCACATTTTACACGTCTCGAATTCACTCAAACAACATTTAAACACCTAACAGATATCAAAATGGTAAAATATCACTTACATTGGTGTTGCAGTCTCACAAATTAGGTAGAAAGTTCAGGATTTCTTGATAGCTCTTGCAAAGGCACACACGGTATTCAATGGGAAAATTCTCAATGTAATTTTCACGCACATGGCCGGCTAGCTAGCTAGCCGGGCAATAACGTCGTTGTTGTGTAAAGATGTAAGATAAATGATTTGAAATTACCTGTAATAAAATTGAGTATGTAAAGTGTATAAAAATATGTTTTGCTTGTGTATTTTTGTTTATGAATTGTGTATGCATTTATATTCATGATAAAACAAACAAATCTCGTTTTCATTTCAATTCAAGAAATCGCCTACAGTATTTTAGTGATTTGTTTTCATTTGTTTTTATTTATCCTTAGTAGTTGGACGTAGAAAAAATATGATGCTTAATTCTGGTATTTGTTTAAAAAAAAATCTTAGTTGATTTATTGAATTGGACGTATATAAAACGTTCTGTAAACGTTATGTATAAAACGTTTATTTTGTAACGTCCACAAACGTTTTGTAAACGTCCTATATCAAACGTTCTGTAAACGTCCTATATCAAACGTTCTGTAAACGTCCTATACCAAACGTTTAATTTTGTAACGTCCAAAAAACGTTTTTTAAACGTTCTCAAAAACCTAAACTTTGACGTAAATGAGAAGTCCAAACTTTAATGTTATATAAACGTTTTTAAAACGTTCATTTAGGACGAAGACGTACAGGACCTAAAAAAAACGTTTTGAAAACGTTCTGAAAACGTTCTGTGTTTGCTGGGAGACGGCCTGGGAGGCAAGGCCTTTTTCCCTAGCTGGATCCGCGCCTGTATAGATCTATGGTAGGCTCTATAACCAAAAAGGCACTCCACCCCACCACCCATCCCATAAATACATGTACAATTCAATTTAATTCAATTCCAATTTTATTGATTACAACAATAAATAAAGGCATGATCATTCTCAATCTTTTTTTTTTAATTGGATAATAAATCTCAAAATTATAGAGTAACATAGATATTAGAATAATTAGATAGTTGAGTGTAAGAGCAAAATGACAATAAACAGGAATAACAAAAATTGAATAGGTCTAGAGTCTTATACAAATGAAAAAGAAATTAGGAAAACAAATAACATGATAGTAAAACCGATATGTTTCTGAAGTTCACCAACTGCATATGCACCGCACACATGCAATTACACTACAGTACTGGGTGTGTTTTAAAAACTGTGCTATTGATTCTCAACATTTCAAACACCACTGTACAAAACTCAACTAGAATATCTATAATTTCACTCAATTAGCAGTAAAATACAATTTTTTCAACTTTCCGATGTTAAAAAGAATAATTTAAAAAATCAAATTGTGAGTCGGCCATTGTCAAACTTGCCGATCAACCGCATCGGAATAATTGTGTGCATTTGTGTCTTATGAGTGTTTTGACTATTCATGTAATTAAATGCTGCCTATTAACGCGTTGTGCGGTGCTAAAGGTCAAAATGCAATAGCATTTACTCTCTAGACCGAAAACTTCAGTCTCTCTAATCGTCGGTTGTTCCACTGAGACTACGTCTGGCTCCACTAGACCTCCGATTATATGACAACAAATGTCAGTTTTATTAAAGAAATGACCCAAATCAGATGGTTATTGCTGTCTATTAATAATACTCTCATGCTTTGCTGGAGTAGTCTTAGCTAGAGCAGTATACAGTAGATCCTAGAGGAAAAAAGAAAAATAGGCGGCGGGTGCATCTAAAAATTACCACCAATTATGGACGGACTTTGCTTCGGCTGTGCTACTAAATTTGGATTTTTCACCAAAGAGGTGAGTTTCGAGAGGTATGAATTGCCTGTTCAAAAAACTAAAGGAGACGTCGAACTAGGTAGCAGATCTTAGGTCTACGTTAGAACTTGAACTAGACCTAGATGTTATGGAGTTGTGCACGAGCTAAATTAGCCCTTTTACTGAAATGTCTGTTGTCCCATATACTGCTTTATGTGTAAGTAAATCCGAGGGCTCATATTAAAATTAAAAAACTCATTGAATTCTATAGTTTTCAGCTAACTGCTAAGTATGTACAAGATTTACACTCCTACAATATATCAGGTCTCATGATATTGGCGGTATGACGATTTTAAAATACTTTAAATTTATGCCTGGGATCTGTCAAGAAGACAAGATCAAGTCAACTCTTTTTTCTAATCTTAAAAGTTAGACTAGATCTAGGTCTAGATCTAGACTAGACCTAGATCTAGACTAGATCTAGAGTCTACTGATTAGACTCTAGATCTAATTTAAAGGAGAAGATTTTTTTTTTCATCAAAAATAGGAAATGAGCCCCTTGGGAATAAAAAGGTTTTCTTTACCACAGTCGAGAATGTAGACTCTAAGTACAAGTTAGGCCTACAGTATAGATCTAGACTAGACTATGTAGATCTAGACCGAAAACTTCAGTCTCTCTAATCGTCGGTTGTTCCACTGAGACTACGGCTGGCTCCACTAGACCTCCGATTATAGAGACTGAAGTATGGCCTATCGGGACTGTACGGGACTGTACGGAACAAATGGTTCGGTTCGACCGGACCGCGATGAATGAGACATGCAACGAGATTTTCACTCTTTACATCCTCATAACTGCTGCAATTATAATAAAAATTAAAAATAACATATATATAGCTTATTTGACTTACGATAGCTTGCTCATTTAGATCCTAAATTAATGATTAATCCGAGAAAGTCTCGTCGTCAACATTATCCGTCTTGGTTTTTAGTTGATGAATATTCATTTTTTCTTTTCGAACGTCCAATAGCTACCGTAGCTACGTACGAGTCAGCCCGGCTTGAATAACAAACTCCCACGAAACGAGTGCTCTGATTGGCCATTTGGCTATGTTTCGGTAGGTTGACCCGGAAATATTTTGGCCGCCGGGTCATATAGCCCTATGTTCGAGTGCATGAACGTACTGTTTCACAGTTCTGAGATACAAATTGGATAATTCATATAAGTAAGTCCGTAAATTATACATTTAATATTAAGTTATCAAATTTTGATAACTGTAATTAGGACAAATGATATACCGACCTATTTTACATCTGATTTAGAAATCAGAAAATTAGATCTAAATAAAGAAAATTGGGGAGAAAATGTTTTGAACGAAAAGCTGTACATTGTTGGCTATAGCTACCCGCACGGTACGAGATCTCGGGGTTACCATCTGTATTGGGGAATGTCAACAAATGTCAGTTTTATTAAAGAAATGACCCAAATCAGATGGTTATTTCTGTCTAATGTAGATCTAGATCTAGATCTAGTATATGTACATGTATATATTTCGGCACAAATTCACACAAGCCGTCCACCGTAGGCAGAAGATCACCCTTGTCTAGATGCTGAACAGGCTTTGACAAGTAGCAGAATAGAAGTAGAAGAGAGTCGTAACGAGAATAAATTAGCCTTCAAATTCCATTTGATCACGATCATCATGGTGATCATAGAAAAAGAGAAATGAGACATCGGGTCTAGAGGTGGGCAGGTCCAAGCTATTGTCCCCTCTGGGGGTCAAATTTCATCTTTATATATATTTAACAAACTATACCTCATTTTAAAGCTGAAACTATGAATTTTATGAATCTGATAAAAAAAAAAAAAAAAAAAAATACGAAGAGTGCCAAGGTCACGAACTTCGATTTTTATTAATTGGCGTGACGTACGGGACATTACATTTTTATTTTTGTATCTCGTTTAAATTATTTGTTTAAAATTAAATATCTCAGGAATTGTAGACCATCATGCTAGAAAATAGGAAAAAAATATAAAAACTTTCAAAATTAATTAATTATGCAAATGAGGTAGGTTCCAAAGTGTGATGTCCCGTACGTCACAATTTGATCATAATTTGTTTAATTTTAATTATGAAAATAATTTTTTTTTTTAAAGATATTCTAGGAAGTTCTAATTTAGATGAATACCTAACAAAAAATAGGTTTAACAAAATTACAAAAATTCTGTGTTGATTACATAATCAAATTAAGAAATGTGACGTACGGGACAAGTGTGTGACGTACGGGACAACCCCATATAAAACCAATGCAAGATGTGAAAAAGGAAATGACCAAAAGGAGAATATATACTGTGTTAGGAAACTTGTTGTATACAGAAATATATGAACATTCCAACTGGGTCCCTTCTAGGAATTTACTTGTTTATAACTTTGTACTGAATTTGATGTAATTAGTCTTCAAGCCAGATCCCTGGTATTATCAACTTTGGTATTTTGCCAGTTGATGTCCCCAACATTGGCAGGATGCTAAATATGTAGTGTACTAGTACTAGTTCCTGGAATGAGTCTAATGAAATTATAAGGTACAGTAGTAGATGCACCAAAAGCTGGCTTGTACAACTCATAGATGCTGCAGGTAAGAATCTTAGCACATGTATGCTATCAAGCTCTCTATGTGAGGTTTTTTTGATATTTTATTTAAATGTCATATATGATGGTAAAGGATTACAGCATACACTGTATATGTTATGGAGCCAGCTTGGGAATTTTGATCTCCTAAAAACTAAATCATAACTTTTAAGGATAGCCTTTTTGAGTATTTCACACTCTCAACCACTTAAGATTTTTATCACTTTTACACCCATGCATTTTTGTAGATTTTGCTTTAATCTTTTGAATTGTGGAAAAGGTCACAAAAACCTTTAGGGTTTAAATTTCTTATATCTGGTGGTGTTAATAAGATGTCTTTAATCAATACAAAATACATTCAAGATTTATATTTTTGTATCCATCTTTCACAAACATGTAGGCTACATTAATGTACATCAAAATTATTGAATATATGACAGCAACATATACATGTTCTAATCTGTGATAAAAGGATTTTAAAAAGACAATATGTTCAGCAATCTTTGAATTCCTTCAAAATTCTATGATATTACTATCAAGTAATTCAAACAAGCTATGAAGAAAAGACTTCATTTTGTTAATGTATCTTTGTTCACAAACACTTAGAGCATAAGAAATGTTCTTTGACAAAATATGATGTGCCCAGTGTGCCCCTGTGTTTCAAACAAGTTTAAATAAAAGTTTTCAAGTTCAAGTTCATCTTCTTCATTAATTATTATTTAAAAACATTTTGCAATGTTGAATGGAATGGATAAAAGAAATGAGAAAAGAAGCATGACTGCACATGATAGATGGGTAAATGGAATAAAAATGGTAATATAGTGTGTATGAATATATTAATTCAATTTGTTTTCTTTGTTAAAGTAATATTTGTATTGATTTACCCCATAAATTAACGCAGAGGATATTAAGTGATGGTCAGAGGATCTAATTGGGTTCTAAAACACTCTAATTGTCACCGATTTAAGTTAAAATTGTTCACATTTAACAAATTTTGATGAAAATTCTTCATTTCAATGCATTTTCCCATAGGGAAAAGTTGTCCCGTACGTCACGTGTCCCGTACGTCACATACACACATTTATGTTTTGGTATATTACATAACAACGAAAGGGCAGAAAAATATGGTAATAGTTGTGATTAATGCTTGATTCCATAATGAATTAAGATATCATTACCATAAATCTCATAGCTTAATAAATTCAGAGAACTTTTATGATGAACTTATTTTTGAAAAAGTCAGAAATTCTCTGGTCCCGTACGTCACGCAGCACTTTAATTACATTAAAAATTAATTTATGAATTGGTCAGAACTAAAACTTTCCACAAATGAACTAGGCCATAATAGCCACAGACTCATACCAAAAGATAGCCATATAAATAATGTCATCCATTGTTATTTCTTGTTTAAAGTCTCTGAATGTCCCGTACGTCACAAAGCAAATAGCTTGGACCTGCCCAGGTCTATAGGGTCTAGACATGTACAGTATGAACTTTTTTTTAAATAATTTCTTCAGGGGTGTCATTAAAGATAAAGACCAGTTATGGTCATGCGATTGCATTGTGAAAGAAACGTTGTGGAATCTGTTGTGTTTGTAAGACTGTGCTAACAGTCAACGTCGAGGGCTCAATCCCCTTTATGTACACATGATCACAATATGATCGGACATCTTGGAATAGATTAAATCATCTCAACTTCTAAACTCATTGTATCTAGTTTTATGTCTCTGAGTTCCTAAATACTACATCTGGCGACGAGAATGGCTGGAATAGGTCTTGTAGCACCTAACCCATTCCTAGCAACCCCAGGAGAACCTCCTGTGCCTTGGTCACGATGGATTTTGAGCTTCAAAACGTATTTGACTGCAAGCGGGTTGGACACAGCGGAGATACCCGACCTCCGCCGCCGCGCAATCCTGATCCACTGTTTGGGCGCAGAGGGGCAGCGGATCTTCGGACAGCTGGAAGTGTCTACTACCGGTACGTACGATAAAGCTGTTGATGAACTTGAGAAATATTTTGGGCCAAAAACAAGTGTGATGATTGAACGATATCGTTTCCGACAGAGAGTACAAGGTCATGGGGAGCCAGTAAAACAATATGTGGCAGCCATAACCGAACTGGCATCCAAGTGCAAGTTTGGCACCTTAAACGATGAACTGGTTAGAGATCAACTAATCGAAAAGACGTCTATTCCCCGTATTAGAGAACGTCTGTTAATGGAGGATGACGGTCTGACACTTAAGAAGGCGCTCGATCTAGCGATCCAGATCGAAGCCGCAATGCTGGACGCCAAGCTCCTCAAACAACACGATGTGACTGTGAGTGCCAGTACAGGACATAGTCATACTGCACATCAGGCAACTCCAGTACAGAACATCAAACGACCATATCATAACAAAGCTCGCTCTAACCATGCTAACTCGAAGTCGTGCTCGAAGATGAACCATTTCTCTAGCGTATGCAGATCTACCAAGAAAAGTGCATCTTCAGTTCGACACGTTGATGAACCAATAGAGGGCGACATAGCAAGCAGCGTGTTCACACTCTCAGACCGGATTTCTTCAGCAAATTCAGGTCAGTTCAAAGAATGTGAAGTGCAGATTGCTGGTACTAACCTCTCTTTGATGATTGATGTGGGGGCCAAAGTGTCAATTCTTAGTGATAAACTGTATCATCGACATTTCTCACATTGTAGCCTGTCATCGACATCGAGCAAGCTCATAGCATATGGTGAACCACCTACACTGATTTCCGTTCTGGGCACGGTTGAGCTTCCTGTCGGGTACAAGGATGTACATCTCGACAGCTTTACGTTCTACATAGCGAAGGGCGAGAGCCTTCAGTCTGCATATAGACCCCGACATAGCACAGAAACTGCTTTGATCAAGGTGAAGAATGATATTATGTTTTCACTTAACTCAAACAAAGTAATTCTTGTGGTATTATTAGACTTGTCAGCAGCCTTTGATACCATCGACCATCATATCCTAGTCTCTCGTTTATCAACGAGGATTGGTATCAAAGGCACTGCCCTAAAATGGTTCCAGTCTTATCTCGATGGCTGGTCAACACAAGTAGACATTGCAGGGGAATTGTCTGCGCCTATCACTTCCAAGTTTGGTCTGCCACAAGGTTCTGTAGTAGGTCCTGTTGGTTTTACAATTTACACCCTCCCGGTTAGTGATATTACTCAGCATCATAATGTGTCATACCATGTATATGCGGATGATATACAGTTATATGTTTCATTTGATCCCAAAATACGTGGTGAATTAGATTGTGCATTGTTGTCACTGCAAAACTGCATCTGTGATATAAAGAATTGGATGTCCATTAACAAGTTGAAATTGAACGACAGTAAGACAGAGTTTTTTATTGCTGCTTCACCACACAATTTCAGAAAATTGCCAGACATAACTCTCACCATAGGAAATATTTCCGTAAAACCTACAGACACAATTAAAAACTTGGGCGCATTCTTTGATGTTCATATGAGTATGAATTCACATATTAACAATGTTAGTAGAACGGTCACTTTTCACTTAAGGAACATATCACGAATTCGTAGATATATTGATCAATCAACTTGTCATCATGCTGTAAGGTCTTTAATTCTCTCTAGACTTGATTATTGTAATGGACTTCTTTCCTCTCTTCCAAAGTTACATGTAAACCGTCTCCAGCGCCTACAAAACTGGGCAGCACGTCTTGTGTTTGAGGTCGGTAGAAGTCATTCAGCTCAACCATTAATTAATTCCCTTCACTGGCTTCCAATTCAACAGCGAATCATTTTTAAGTTACTCTTATATGTCTATAAATCATTGCACCACCTAGCTCCTAATTACCTGTCTAATTGTTTAACTTTATATACACCAAGCAGAAATCTCAGATCTTCAAATGATAACCTCCGTCTAAATTATCCAATTACACGTGTCCAAGCCGGGGATAGGACTTTCACGGTAGCAGCATCCAAAGGGTGGAATAATCTCCCCATGTCCATCAGACAATCTGCCTCTATCGATATTTTTAAGAAGGCTCTGAAAACTCATCTCTTTACATGAATTCTCCTCTATGTTTAATTATTTAATTTAATCAATTGAATTTAATATTTTATATGGAATATCTAATTGTAGCCTTTACATGTAGTAAAGACCAATAATATTATTTGATGTTAGCGCTCTGAGCCTTATGGGAATGGCGCCCTAAATGTTCATTGTATTGTATTGTATTGTATTATGGGAGTCAATCTGTTCGACGCCCTAGGATTTCAGATGAACGACCACATTGGTGAACGCATTCGGCTCATAGACAATGCGTATAGAGAACGCTATGCTGCACTTTTCAACGAGTTTGGTAAATGCAAAGGATATTGCCATGCACCAAGGGTGGATTCCTCAGTCCCACCTACTGCACAGAGTCTCCGTCGACTTCCGTTAGCTGTCAGGGATGAAGTCTCAAAGGAACTTCATAGGCTTGAATCCGATGGCATCATCGAGCGCATCGATTCATCCCTGTGGGTGTCTAATCTGGTCATCGCACGCCGTAAGAATGGAGATCTTAGACTTTGTGTAGATTTGAGGGCAGTCAACAAGGCAATCATTCCGGATAAGTATCCTCTTCCTACTATGAATGAACTTTCAGCTTCATTCCACGGAGCTAAAGTTTTCTCTAAACTAGACATGAGACGTAGCTATCTCCAGGTTCCGCTAGCAGAGCAGAGCCGCCATCTCACTGCATTCAACACACACATAGGCATGTTTCAGTATCGCCGTATGCCCTAGATAAGATTAGATAGATAAGATTTTATTCGTCTTTCTTTCAAATGACATACAGAGCATAACATTGGATCATAACACATTTACAAAGCAAAATAACAAATTATGATAATGATAAAAAACATAGCTAACTAAAAGAAAGACGAGGAGACCCTGGTAAAAGCAGAGCTTGTAATTATTAGGGTCCCCTCTGAGCCGGATAAAACATGATGAATAGATATTTGTGACTACCTAAGAATACAATAGGGAAAAGGGGGTATAACAAAACAAGAAGTGTACACACACACAACAACAACAACAAAAAGAGAGACTAGACTAGACAAGACGGGAGAAAAGAGAAAATATGAGAAATAATAGAAGAATACAGCACATCGACAATAGGCACAGCACACAACGGGCACAAGACAACAGGGGGAGGGAATAAGAGGTTGACAATCTGAAAATATTCTGAAAGTATTAAAAGTTAACTTTGTCCTTACTTGGGGTAAGTGAAACGCAGAGGCATTTCGTGTAGCATGGTCATGAACTTGACTATTTTTCTTAAAAATGCTGACTAGAGCCTGTGGAAGGACACCAGAATCGAAGTTGTACATTAAAGAACCCAGTTGAAGGTGATAAATATCTTGCACCTTTAAAATTCTATGCGTATAAAAAAGCGGATTAGTGTGCGTACGAAAGCTAACGTTACAAATAATTCTTAAGACCCTCTTTTGAATCAAATATAACTTTTCAAGATTAGTTTTAAGAGAGTTACCCCAAGCAAGAACACCATAATTAAGATAGGGGAGGATTAATGTTGAGTACATTAATAGAAGGATGCCTTTAGGTAAAATTGATTTCAATTTATGAATTACGCCACTGTTTCTTGACAATGTCTTATAGAGATGATCTACATGAATTTTCCAACTCATTTGCTCATCAATGTGCAAACCAAGGAATTTTGTTGATGATACCCTATCTATCAATACATTATTAAATGATACATCTCCTGGAAGCACTTTGATTGTATTACTAAAAAACATATAATTTGTCTTTTGCAGATTTAAAGACAATTTATTTGCTTGAATCCACAAAGTAACTTTACTTAGTTCGAAATTAACCGTTTCTAACAGAGTTTGTGAATTTTTGTGTGAATAGTACAAGCTGGAATCATCAGCAAATAAAATGAATGACAAAATATCAGATGAGAAATGAAAGTCATTAATATATACAATAAACAAGAGCGGACCAAGGAGAGATCCCTGAGGAACGCCGCATGTGACATTCTGTAACCCTGAATCAAAACCGTTTAAAGAAACAAATTGTTTCCTGTCAGCTAAGTAGCTCTTAAACCAGTCCAGAGCTGTGCCCCTGACACCATAATGCGATAATTTCCCTAGCAAAATTTCATGATCTATAGTATCAAATGCCTTGGAATAATCAAGAAATATACCGATTGTGTGCATCTTTTTGTCTATTGCTTGTGAAATCTTATCTATAAAGTGCAGCAAGGCATGAGAGGTAGTATGTTTCTCTCGGAACCCAAACTGAAAATTTGAGAATATTTTACTTTTGTTGAAAAATTCTAAAGTTCTAACATAAATCACTTTCTCAAGGATCTTTGAGAAGGAGGTTAGAAGTGAAATAGGACGGTAATTTGAAAAAGATTGAGGATCACCCTTTTTAAAAACGGGTACGACTTTTGCAATTTTCATGTTTTCGGGGACTATTCCATTTAACATTGATGAATTAAAAACATGAATAAGGGGTTGAATAATCGCTAAGATAACATGTTTAATTATGTCATTATTGACACCATCGTAACCAGGACTTTTCCCAGCCTTAAGCGAATTCACAATAGTAAGCAACTCTTCCCTAACTAATGGGAAAAGGAATAAGCTTTTCTTGTTAGATTCTTTCAGGAAATCGTTAAAAGATTTTTGACAGGAAGGGACCGCCCGTGACAGATTAGGACCAATACTGCAAAAATAATCATTGAATTTTCCCACAATAATATTCTTATCTTCCACTAAACGACCATCAATTTCAATATTCTTTACATCAGAATTTTTTTTCTTTGACTTGAACACATTTCTAATCACTTTCCAAGTTCCTTTGATATCGTTTGAAGTTGCTTGAAACTGAGCAAAATAATATGTTTTCTTTGCTGCACGCAAGACTGAAGTAAGGGTGTTTTTATAATCAACATATCGTTTACGTGATGATTCTCTTCCACTAACTTTATAAGAATAATACAACTTATTCTTCTTATTGATAGACTTCAACAAGGAAGCACTGACCCATGGCATGCGTGGAATTTTCTTACGATTTCTAGTATTACATTTGGAAATCGGAACAATTTCATCATAGAGTAGCAAAAACTTATTAAAGAAATTGTTGAATGAAATATTAACATCCTTTTCAAGTAAAACTGCACTCCAGTCAGTTGCCGTTAGTGCTTCTCGAAACTTCTCAATGTTAGTAGGATTGTTTTTACGAATATATTTACATTCATGTTTATGAGCAGTATTACAAAAATTCACTCTAGTGAAGATAGGGAAATGATCTGAAAGATCTGATATTATAATACCTGAAGGTGGAAAAGGTTGCAAATTACAAAATATGTTATCAATAAGGGTAGATGAACTATCAGTTACCCTTGTGGGTTTTGTAATTAATGGCATTAAAGAAAATGACAACATCATATTCAAAAACGCATTATAATGGTCATTTTCATCACATTGAAGAAGGTTTATATTATAATCTCCCATTAAGAATATTGACTTATTGACAAATAGTGGGTTCAACAATATACTCTGCAATTCATTCACAGTAAGATCTATATTACTCTGGGGAGGTCTGTATATAACTCCAAAGATAACATTCTTTTTGCCTGGAATAAAACACTCTACACAAATAGACTCCAACTGATCAGTCATCACATTTAAGTCATGCCTTACTTGGAAATCCATACCAACTGGAATGTATAAAGCAACACCACCGCCTCTTTTATCACGTCTGTGATTAGACACCAAACTATATCCAGAAATAGAATATAAATTAACATCACTCTCACTCGAAAACCAAGTCTCCGTGACCCCAATTATTGTAGAGCTATCATTGAGGTTTCTGATAAGAGTATTAAAAGCATCAACATTTTTATGCATACTTCTAACATTTAAATGTAGGACAGTAACATCATTTTCACATTTATTACGAAACCCATCCATAAATTGATTTTCTGAACAGTAATGACAAACAATTGGAGAGGCATGATCAAAATTATCATTAACATTGGGCTCTAGCGTGCTTGCATTATTTTCTAAAATATTACAAGCAACTTCTTCTATATTAACCATCTTGGATTGGAATCACAAAATAAAATATGAAGTCTAAGTGTTGGGAATACAAGTCAAGAAGATTGTCAGAAAACATATTAACACATATATGGGAGATTAATATACTACAAAGATTAAAAGGTAACAAAAACACATTTAAAGCAACAATATAGGAAGGATCCATAATAATTGCAAGAGAGTGAGAAGAAAAAAAAAGAGACCAGAAAAAGAAGTTAAATAAGAAAATACATGAAAACGAGAAAATGTATAAAAATAACATAAGGCAATAAAATGGGCATGTAAAGGCTGCCATAGAAAAACTGCAAGGAAAAATACTGAAAGTATGATAATGAGATGCTGGTGTACTGTTCTGTTGGTTTCAGAGCTTAGCAATGTCTGCATCACAAGTTATAAGTTTTTTTGTAAAGCCGCCGCTTGTGTTCTTAATGCCCGCAAAGATCCTCCCTTCTTGGCTAAAGGATCGCTCTACTTTCGGGCAGTGGCGGACATTGTACAAAAGCTTCTGTCTGGCGGGTGTGAGGTCATCGTTCAGGAAGATGTCAGTGCCTTTCAGCTTGGATCTGGCTCCCATTACCAGACCCCTGATGCGTCGGCTTGAAAACTTTACCAGAAGAGGGCGATGTTTTTTCCTCTGATTGGCATCAGGTGAAGACGTGCCGAGGCGATGACAGCGATCGAAGTCAGCTGGGGTTAGTTTGACTCCAAGCTTCTCTCCAACCTCCATCACGACCACCTCCGGAATCTCCTCTGCAGACTCCTTTACTCCGAGGATTCGGATGTTGTTACACCTTCCCTGCTGCTCTAACGCATCCAGCTTTATTTCTAAAGCCGAACAAAAAACTGTACAGCTTTCTCCTTCCTTCTTAAGGCGCTTGATTTCATCTTCCTGCGCTTTCACCTTCCCCTCCAAATCCATTACCCGCCCTTCTTGCTCCTCTAACCGAGCAGCGATGCCAGATACAGCCTCCTGGACTGCATCTTTCACCAACTTCTTTAAAAGACTGCTGCTTTCCAACTCAGCGATAACCTGCCGAGCAATGTCTGCTGACTGAGACTTGGTGGTTGGCATTTTGAGGTCGGAAGAAATTAATGGTCAGTTCGGAGCAGGGCGGTAATAAATCACACTATGTGTAAAGGTCAGAACATTCCATACACACTATGCACAGCACACTTGAACATTCCTAGCATGCACAGGATAGAACATACTACGTGTAGAACGTACAGCATACTTAGAGCATGGAGCTATAGTTGTCTTGCCAAAACCAGACTTATAGGAACATTGATAACATGGCAGATTACTCCCATAAGGATCCGATGTAGATATTACATTCTTCCCTGAAGAATCAGTATGCAGGTAACGTAAAAGTATTTCCTCCAAACGTCCAAAATAACTTGTTAAACTTGAGATAAGAGGGAGCAGACTACACGCCGTCGTCGTCGCATCGTCGCATTTCCTGACTGAACTCAGCACCTAGCGCAGGCCTTCTCAACTAGTTTATTAGAAGCGCCAAAACAAAAATGAATTGAGGTTGAAGTGCCAATTACCTGTATGTTTGGTGACTGTGTTACGAGGGAGCGTAGCGACCGAGCCGATACCGGGTGGGGTCCAGGGGGCGAAGCCCCCGGCAGCTAGTGGATTTTAGGGCTTTTTTGAGGCGCAGATGTGGCATTTTTAACACCTTTTTGTTCCATAAAACATCAATCATAATTTCATATTGATGTGAATAAATTAGTACAATTCCTGGCTAAAATCTACACTGGAAGTTAATTTATTTTGGTGCAATAAACACGGAAAATGTCAAAATGAAGTGAAAATCAAACAAACAAAATGGCTTGCTTACATTTTGGGCTCAACTTCAACCAGGGACGTGATAGAGAAGGACTTGAATCAAGCCGTTCTCATTTGACCCCATGCTCCAAGCCGCCGGAAAGTTATGCGCTAATCTGCAGCTGTTGACCAGGTGGTGAGATAAAAGAGCGCATGAAATTTTAGGATTTAGAATTCCTACATCAGAAAATGGTATCACAGCAACTGTTCGCTGTCCCTTCCAATGATTTCTCATCCATTGTTGAATGTGTAAAGAGTAGAACAAGCGAACACAAACTTGTGTAATTTCATTCTTTTTTAAACTTGAAAAATACAAAAAACACGCGAAAACACGCATTAGCAAACTTAATGTCATTGAAGATTGTAAATCATGGATCAAATAACGGGACATTAAAGCATGCACAAATTAGCGCAACATCCTAAAATATTGAGTTTTTGACAGGATGTAATTTTTCTTTTACCAACTCTGGCACACAATTTAAAGGCAGGACGGAGTTCTAAATTTGAAAATTTGTTTGATGCACTATTCCCAATAAAATTCCCATATAAAGTTTTTAATTTACACTGTAATTTTGCCGGTAATTTAATATTTTGTAATAAATGTAAAACTGGTGCCTGGCTTCCGAAATTCCCCGCAGTGGAAGCGCGGTTCGGAGCATGGAACTTCAAAGCCAAGTGGAATGTTACACATCCCATTGTTACGCTTTAGAACTCAAGAATGCGTTTGAATAAATTACAAGAGTTTCGCCTCCTGTTCTTTCACCTCCCTGCTTCAACTGCGACTTTTTGATTTTTCTGAGTTTTTTTATTTTAAAATAAATTGTTTTAATGTTCTTTCTTTAATTTTTAATTTTTAATTTTTATTAATTTTTTGGAACAGCCGCGCGCCACTCTGACTGACCGCAAGCGCCACGAGTGGCGCGCGCGCCGCCAGTTGAGAAGGCCTGACCTAGCGCATTCCAGAAAATCGTTTCTTCAGTTCTAGCTGGAATCGAGGGCACGTTGAATCTCCTTGATGATGTGGTAGTCTTCGGAGAGGACAAGGCTCAGCACGATCAACACGCTTCACAAGATCTGACGAGATCTTCTACGCGTCGTGTACTCTCAGCGAGAAAACTCAACCGCGGCCAGCACCACTGCAGCCGACCCCATGGCCGAAGAAGCCATGGCAGCAACTTCAAGTCAACATCTTTGGGGAAGTCCAAGCCGCTCCTCAAAGTCAGCGATTTTTGTTAGTTGTACACGACCTCCATAGCAAGTGGCCTGAGATAGCAGCAACAAGCTCAGTCACTACGACATCAGTCATTAGCATCTTGGAGAAGATGTTTACCAAGTGGGGTCTTCCAGAATCTATCACCACGGACAATGGACCACAGTTCACGTCTGAACAGTTCGAAGAATTCCTAGCCGTTAATGGAATTCAACATCGCCTCACAACTCGCTACAACCCTCAAAGCAATGGCGGCGTAGAGCGTTTCAACCGGGTAATCAAGGAGAGCTTGAAAGCGAATCTCGCAGATGGAATGACCTTCGATAAGGCCATCCAGACCCTACTACGCACGTATCGCTCAACACCTCATTCGCTAACCGGAAAGACTCCAGCAGAGTTGATGTTGGGACGGAACCTCCGTATGCCATTCAACATCCTGAAACCACCGGTTTCAGAGCCTGCAAGCACACAGGCTGAAGCGAGAGAGATTGAGAGGAAACAGCAAAGCATGAAAGCGTACACTGACAAACGCAGACGAGCAATCACACTGAAATTCGCTATCGGTGACTGGGTTCGTGTAAAGCGTCCAAATCGCAAGCACAAGCTAGCTTCGGGGGTATCGAAACCCAAACAGATCGTGAAGAAGCTCGGCTCGAATGCATTTGTACTAGATGACGGAACGCGATGGAACACCAGACGCCTTATCGCGAGCAAGCCAGGCAACATGAATGAAAGCGATTGGGAAGACACCTTTCCATTCCCTACAAGCACTGAAGATCAAGAGCAACAGCGAGCAGAACCGCGAACTGTTCGTCGTTCTCAGCGTCTAAGGAGACGACCTGGATATCTACGAGATTACAGATCTTAAATCCTTAGAGCCGACAAGTATTGAGCATAGAAATTAAAAAACTGGAACGTTTAAGTTTTGGACTCGTATGAAACAATTGCTCAATATAGGTTAATAAAATTTCAGGCTTGTTGTTAATAAACAAGTTTTATTTTCTGGACTCATAAACTTTTGAACTCATATCTGGACTTAGTTATATAACATTATTCATCTCTTTAAAGGAGGGAAATATGTTGTGTTTGTAAGACTGTGCTAACAGTCCACGTCGCGGGCTCAATCCCCTTTATGTACACATGATCACAATATGATCGGACATCTTGGAATAGATTAAATCATCTCAACTTCTAAATTCATTGTATCTAGTTTTATGTCTCTGAGTTCCTAAATACTACAGAATCGATCAGAAAAGGTTGATCATCTAGCGTATTGGTGTGTATTGCAAGGTTCTGGAATCATCAAAATGACTAGAAATGTGGCCCAGTCTTAGTAAAGCTATACGAGCACTGTACACAGAATTGCAGAATGGGACTACGCACACGTGCTCGACACATGCATTATATCTATCAGGTCCAAATAGATATAATAATTTACCAAATATATATTAGTAGGCGTTTTCTCGGCAAAATTTGTATGATCACGTATTCGTCAAAACTTATTCTTATACATGATTGGTAATAAGAGCTTCTATTTCATTTTGTGAGAGGGGGTGTTTCCAAAACTGGTCTATACCTTCAAATCAATAAATGTCATATGCCTTGGATGAATTTAGCCACTAAACTCATGCTCAAACATTTCATTTCATTTCATTTCAGCATTCTTGCCATAAGTGCGGTCATGCGTATTGTAAAACCTGCCTTCCCCACAAAACATCACTTCCAGGCAAGGATCCCAAAAAGCAACACAATGTATGTACTGACTGCTACAAGATCCTGCAACAACCCAAGTCAGACAAGCAGCATGAAGGCAAATACTCCCCACCAGAGAATTTCAAGAAGTGAGTGATAAACCCACATCTTCTAATGACCTTAAATGACCTTGCATGATATAACATGACCTTATTCTGACATTAAACTTTGATGTGGGAAGTAGAACAGAGGTATGACAGGTTTTTTTTCAGGCTACTGCTTAAATGGACTCGGTAACATTGTTCAGATGAGAGAAAACGGTGCTGAGGTAGCGACTTTAATGCTAGATGTACAATTAAAGATAATCTGAAAGTTTGAGTGAAAACGGACCATTATTAAATATTAATGATAAAAATTGGGGGAAACTGATTTGATCGATTCCTGAATTCTCCCAATTATTTTACCATTCAATTACATTTAAGGTGACTGTAAATCGTCACAAAGCGATGAATTGGCTCTATATACCATTTTAGACATTTAAGTGTTGAAAGTTTTTTCAAAGCCTGTCTTATGTCTTATTTTCAAACAAAAACGGTTGGGAAAATTCAAAAATGGTTGGGAGAACTTACTGTTAGAGGGTGACGCACAGTGACGCCTTAAAAAAAAACATAAATATCTTTGCGGTTTGAGAATTTTTAAAGAATTGTTTGCATGTTAGAGGGTAAGTACGATAAAAGGAATATAATATGTAACATTTCATACAAAAATTACACAGTTTTTTCATCAACCTTCAACAATGTTACCGAGTCACTTTAAAGGAAGTCATGAGCTCCATCGTAGAGTCTGCACTGCTGAGAGCAGAATCATAATTTAATCTAGTGGCTGCCATAATAATAATAATTTTGTCAGTTATGTTTAACTTGATATATAATATTTTGTGTAGTACCATTCATTTGTTAATCACCTCAATGTTATTTCAGCATGGAAATCAGACATTATTTACTTGTTTTTTTTACGGTCTTGTATTTCAGAACCAAATACAGAGCAAAATTTGTTATGGTGATTGGTCATCTATTTATGGCAGACCACATTGAGGTACATTCTATATTCAAAATATCAGCATCAAATAGTACTTCTCTATAGAGATATTGCAAGTTTAGATACACTCGTACACTTCTATGCATGCATGCTAGCTCCAAGTAAACTTCTGTGCAGGCATTAATATGAAACATACAGAGAGATGGTGAAACACCTTTTGTTTCAATAAGTTCTCTGGCGCATCCAGAATTTGTTTACCTGTTTCAATGTCTATATATAACGGACGCCTCTCTCACATGTGTACTTGCACACAAAAGCCCCAAATGGCATCTTTCGCTGCATCATAAATGCCAGACAACTAATATGAGCTCCTGTTTCTTTTCCTTTTGTAAGATATTCTTTTGATCCAGATAGCTTGGTGAATCCTTCTAGAAGTTCTGGCCCAGTCCTAGTTCTTTTTTAATTATTGCCCAAGATGTGGGCATGTTCAAGCACCCATCTCTTTTCCCGCTGGTTTCAAATCCTTTCAGTCCTTAGCCCCACGTCTCTGGAACAAACTCCCCTCGTTTTTAAGAAACGGTACTTCACTAGATTTATTCCAAAAAAAACTGAAAACATACCTCTACAACTCCTTGTAAATTGTTGATAATCTAAGAGACAGTGCCTTGTATCCTTTGGAAAAGGCGCTATATAAATCCAGTCATTATTTATTATTATTATTCCTTTTAAAATCTTATCATCAATCTCAACAGGAGAGTGGCGGCTCTGCACCAGAAGGAGCAAGGAAAGCAGTCCTCTGCAGGAGAGCAAGGACCATCACGAAAATCAGATGCTCCGTCGGGCAGTCAAGCAGCAAAGTACAAAAACCTAGCGCCACAGGACAGAGACATTGCTATGAGGTTGGAAAGGCTTCAGGAGGATCGAAAGAAGAAAGAAAGTAAGTTCAACTATTCAGAAATGCTGTCGGTTCAGCCATGGAAAATATTATTCATATTACTGAAAGTCTGTATTAATATTTGAGTTACACTGGCCACATGTTGGTATTGATATGTTTTTTGGACAAAAAAGGAGGTCTTTCTTCTTGAAATTCAAACTGTTTCATGGTTTGTGAGAATATCTTGGAAAACTTTATCAAAAAGTCAACTGATAAAAAAAGGAAACAGAAATGTTTTCTTCTGTTTATTTGTTGATAAAACATGTTTTTTAAGGCATTAACACAGTAAGGGTAAATATGTTTTGACAATTTTGATAAATTTCAAATAGCACCTACGGCAGTACAATGGCAGCTGCGACCATGAAAATCTCAGAATATGTAGTTGTGATATATAATTTCCAAACGAGAATGGCTAATCTGTCCATTTTAGTCAAGAAACATTGTTTTATAGCTTAATTAATATCTTGACCTTGAAAGGGAGCTACACAACATAAAGAGTGTATTATTTACAATTTCATAACTTTAGACTTGATTTCAAACGCGACAACGATTACTGAATATTGTAGGATCGCATATGCTTCCAATATGTTCATTTGAACCAAATTCATGATCCCATACCAAAACTTTGTATTACCTTTAAAGAGTAGTATGAGGAGAAAAAACTGAATTGACTTAATTATTGAACCACTGGGTCATATTATAATGATTATGATTATAAGAAGGTACAGAAGAAGGAAAACAATAGGACAGAAGAAGAAGAAGGAGGAGGAGGAGGAGAGTGCTAAAGTTAATTATTTAAAGCGTTGTAGAATCCTGTCTTAATTTCTTATTCACAAATGTTTATTTTTAATTTTCTATAAGAGAAATATTTTTTTTATTGTAGAACACTGAGGTCAGAAGACTTCCATCATTACCTGCAGCTCTGCAGAGACACTTCAATTTGTATCTTATGATAATCTTTATTATTATTATTTATGATTTGGTGTCAGCTCAGACCCCCAGGTCTCTCCAGATATTTGTTTCTATTATTTTTGCAGTCTGAAAATATCTGATTTTGTATTTGATTTTTTTCTTCTCCAATCTTCTTCAGAACCTGCTCTACCACAGAGTGAGATTGAGGAAAGGCTTCGGAAACTACAAGGACTTCAGCCATCTTCAGAAACAACTCAACATACTGTATGTACATGTACAACTTTATTGTAGAGATGCGAGTTTGCATGAGCTGCATGCGGAAAAGAAAATACAATGTAGTTTTAAGAAGCAATAAGCAGGTTTGTAGACACAATCTGCGCATTAGTATAGGAATGTTGCTTGTAACAAATTGCAAAACCCACTGACATAAAACTGGATACAGGCTCAAGAATGTTATGTAATCATTATTCACTAATGCACCAAGGTGATCTGACAATTGCTTGGGTAACCTTTGCTCCAGAGTTTATTTGATCAGAAGTTTAGGATTATTGTTGCCATAGGGTTAAAGTTAGGGTTAGGTATACCGGTAGGTCCAGGGTTGAGTTAGAAGTTAGAACTTTGGTTATTAAAGAAAATTATCATGGACAAATTATTGCACAACCAGGCACCAACATTCAGGGATGCCAGTTTTCAGGCAATTGCCTGAATTCAGGCCCTGGCGAGTTATTTTCAGGCCATAGTTTAGGCTGTTTTGTGTACAAACTAGCTCATCTTAGGTGATTTTCAGGCCCTCTGATCAATTCTAGCTGGCATCCCTGAACATTGCATGCCATGAGACAGGGGGAAGCACAAGCAATTCATGAAGCACCTCAATTATCAGAGGTTATTCCGAAATACACAATTTGGCATCTCTCCATGTTTTAAAAGCCTGTGAATGTTTGGGGTCATTTTTGCCAGGTCTATACTGTGCATGTTTTGCATTGACGTTCTCATGGGATATCAAGTTGCTCTGAAGAAAATAAAAAAATCAGAGAAAGAGATTGATGACAATTTCTTTTAAAAAGAGGCCAGAGTTAAAGTTCCTTTAATATTTGACATCACTAAACCATCAGGAATAATGTGATCAATTCATATAGGGTAGCTTCTGAAAGAAAAGATGTTGGTATTTTAGAAGATATACCTTTATATTTATCACTAGTTTTCAGATATCAACAAACTTACACTCTTTAAACTCAATAATCTTTAATGACTATATATCCTCATCGATGAAAGTTTGAACAAAACTGGCCAAATTTAGTCTGATTTTGATATGAGATCACTGATCATAGTTGGGATTTTCATGATCAATTCATATACAGAAGTTTTTGAAGGAAAAAAGTGTGCATCATTCACTATACATATCAAAAGAAATAATACTCTTTATAAATGTTAATAAATATTTGTCCTTATGACCGACTTGTTTTGACTGATTTAAGGTTTTGCCACAACCAGAGAAGACAATGGAGGAGCAGTACGATGACCTTCTGGATCAGATGACAGAAGAGGTAGCCTTAGATGCAAGATTAGAAGGCAATGATGTCACAACCAATGGTGGGTAACTAGAATCTTGTAATTCATCTAGATGCAACAAAAAACCACTGCGGTTTCCCTCAAACATGTGTACACAAACATTTTATTGTCAAGATTCGCTCACTCATAATATTAAAGGGTGCTGCGAATTGAAGGCTTTATTCTGTTTGAGATTTAGTGCCTCTTTCTCAATCATTACAATGTTTCGGGGGTTCAAAATCAAAGAGAGAGGCTGGCTTTTTTTAACTACTTTTGGGGAATGCAGGTTTGTATTCTTGATTTGTTTTAAAACGAAAAATATTCATGAACTGAACTTAATTTTGTGAATTAATTTACTGCGACAAATCTGAACGTGCCTTAAGAAGCAATTATTAGAGTGCCAAATGTAAATTAATTTCCTGCCGAAGAAGGTTGTGGTAGCAATGAAGAAATACAATGCTTATATATATATCATTTATCTTGACTCGCATATAAGATGATGGTATGCTTGTGTGATTTTCAGACCCAGCTGCTGCTAGATCAGCTTCATCAGGTTCTCAGCCAGGGCCATATGCTGATCCACTCCTTCCAAGTGAGGAGGACCTGAAACAACTCACAGAAGATGCCAAGAAACTAATGGGTGAGAACGTATAGAATTTAAATCATGGTAAGAAAAGAAAGTGGAATTATTAAAATAGGATGAATATGTCCTTGTAGTGTTTTTATGCCTCCGTATTATGTTTTCGGGTTGTCCGTCCGTCCGTCCGTCTGTACGTACGTCTTAACGTACGTACGTACGTCCCGTTCTCGTGATCGCGTTATCTGAAGAACCGATTGATGGATTCCTGCCAAACTTTGGTCATGTATGTATCTTGCAGAGCCGATGAACTGATTAGATTTTGGGGTCACGAGGTTAAAGGTCAAAGGTCACAGGGCTCATTATGTATGCAAAAACAGCTCGTGATCGCGTTATCTCAAGAACCGATTGATGGATTGCTACCAAACTTAGGTCATGTATGTTACTTGCAGAGCCGATGAACTGATTCGATTTTGGGGTCTCCAGGTCAAAGGTCAAAGGCCACTGCGCACATTATATATGCAAAAACAGCTCGTGATCGCGTTATCTCAAGAACTGATTGATGGATTGCTGCCAAACTTAGGCCATGTATGGTACGTGCAGAACCGATGAACTGAGTAGATTCTTGGTTCCTAAGGTCAAAGGTCATGGGCTCATTATGTATGCAAAAATAGCTTGTGAACGCATTCTGATTAGAACTGACAGATGGATTACTATTTAACTCAGGACATCTTGCAGAGCCAATAAACTGAGTAGATTTTAGGGTCATGAGGTCAAAGATCAAAGGGTCATATATGTATATGAGAAAGTGCTTGTAATCACGATATTCTGAGAACCTGTTAATGGATTACAATTGAACTTGAATTCAAAAAATTTCTTCCGTTTTGGTTTGTAAAATTGCTCTATGACGGAGGCATCATTTTCGACTGCGCGCAGTCGAAGTTCCATCTAGTTTATCATCTGTTCAATCTGTGGATATTTGTTCTGTAAAAGGAGCGCCAAATTTAGGCTACAGGTCATCCCTGTAGTACCAGAAGTGCACCACACATTATGTTGTAGTAAAGGTGACCATGATAATGTCTTATTGCGTATTTAATGATGATGCAAAATGATTTACTGAAACCTGACAATTATATATACACTTAGCCTAAAAAGAAAGTAGAGACTAGTTATAATTAAGAGCTTCAAATACCGGTAAATATTTAATATAAACTTATCCTTCATATACCAAAATAAACATTAACTTATCCTCTTTAAGATGAAATGCAATTGGAATCATACTGCTCTTGGCAAAGCACTCCTTCCCTCAATTGGTGCCTATTATTTTGCGTAAAAATGCATGTATGGCAAAAGAGTGACGGTGCAGAGAGTCAAAGAAAGCAAACCAAATGTTGAAGAAGAAAAGCCAAGGATTTGCACTGGGTGTGATCAAGCCATGAAATACTCTGTGCTATTCTTCACAGACAAACTTGTACATAGTTTGAACATATTTGTGGCTTACACCCAGTAGATAGGGTCGATTGGTCGATCTGTAATTGAAAAACAAGTCAGAAAAAATCTTGGAACCAGCGGGATTCGAACCTGCCATCTACTGCTTGCCGGGCAGCGACTCTACCACCAGGCCATCACTAGTATTTTGTTTCTAGTTCATCGTGACTGTCGTGACTGTGCCATGGACAAGTGATGGCCTGGTGGTAGAGTCGCTGCCCGGCAAGCGGTAGATGGCAGGTTCAAATCCTGCTGGTTCCAAGATTTTTTCTGACTTGTTTTTCAATTACAGATCGATCAATCGATCTTATCTACTGGGTGTAAGCCACAAATATGTTTAAACTATTGAAATTTCTCTCAGGAAGCATTACATTTATAAAAAAAACTTGTACATGTATTTACAGGGGAGTCTTCCAGCAAGACAGAACAGCCTTCCGGTGATAACGACCATCACCCGCCAGGAGGGCGTAGTAGGGACGAGAGAGAAGCAAGGAGACTGGCAGAGGAGGCCAACAGGATGATGGAGGCGGCGAGGGCAGAGCTCCAGCTGGACAAGGAAGCCACCAAGAGAGGGGCGGAGAAAGATGCGGACATTGCAGGGAGACTGGCTCACCTCCAGGGTGTACAGCCGGTAGAAAATACAGGTTAGCTCTTGGATGTTTAGTAGAGGGCAAGTCCAAGGTATATTTGGTCATTGGGTGTCCCGTGATTTACCAAGGATTATGTTATTAGCATGCCTGAATCGTTTCAGTTCATAGGGTAACAGACCTGCCAACCAGTACGATTTAGTCGTATTTAGTACGAATTTTAGAAGCAAATACGACTATTATTTAGTCAAAAACAAAACATTTTTTTTTTTTTTTTTTGGGGGGGGGGGTGTATTTTTTGTGTGTGTGTGTGCCATTTTCAATGGCAAAATGCTCATTCTGTCCTATAAAGCATCTCACATCGGCAATTTGGGGATGTTCATTGGTTCATCAAACACACCAGTCGTGACAAAATCATGCATATATTCAACCAATGATCCATAAAAAAAAATTCTTCCTGTATGTAGGAACTGTAAGAGGCATTGATCCGCGTAACAGTCCGTATTTATTTTTAAGAATACAACTTTTGTCAGTAAAATACAACTTTTGGGATTAAAGAATACAGTTTTTTGAACTCCAGAGGTTGGCAGGTCTGGGGTAATACTGTAAATTGTTTGTTTTTCTTTAGGTATTGACATTGTTTCAATTTTTGTATTATAGTATTCATTTTATGTGTTTTACAACTGAAACCAACTGTTCAGTTCAAAATTTCTTTTGTGTTTGCTGGAGCCCAATGAATGCATCTGATCTTATCTTAGTTTGAACATATTTGTGGCTTACACCAAGTAAATAAGATCGATTGATCGATCTGTAATTGAAAAACAAGTCAGAAAAAATCTTGGAACCAGCGGGATTTGAACCTGCCATCTACTGCTTGCCGGGCAGCGACTCTACCACCAGGCCATCACTGGTCCATGGCACAGTCACGACAGTCAAGATGAACTAGAAACAAATACCCAAGCTCTCCTGGTAAAGTCGCTGTCCGGCAAGCAGTAGATGGCAGGTTCAAATCCTGCTGGTTTCAAGATTTTTTCTGACTTGTTTTTCAATTACAGATTGATCAATCGATCTTATTTACTGGGTGTAAGCCACATATATGTTCAAACTATTGAAATTTCTCCCAGGAAGCATTACATTTATAAAAAAAAAATGATCTTATCTTATCTTCAAAAAGATGAATTTGACTTTGAAATTCATTTACTTCATTCAATTGAACCCTCAAAACTGTGATGAACTGAAGTTCTGAATTTCTTTTTTGACTTGTAGGAAATCTTCAGCTCAATGATGATAGTGATGAGGATGAAGAGAAGGCTTCACAGAGACTCATCCAGCAGGTATGGTATCCTCACAGGGACAAATTTAAAGCATTCACTATTCACTCCGTTCAATTTTCAAAAGACAGCCAAAAGCCACAGAATAGAAAAATAGAAATACACCATGATCATCATATCAGCTCTTTCCACGTCAGAATGCCAGTTTAGAGTCTCTAGAAACATTTCACCTATTTGAATCAATGGAAAAACATTGATTTCATATATTTGAGGTCCTGTGCCTTGTACCAAACATTCTGCTACCTTGTCTCAAATGTACAGCACATTTACAGATGCTGTTTATGTGTATATTAAACCTTGAATCTTCTTTGTTATCGTGAACATTCTTCTTTTCTTTCTTTCTTTTTTTTTTGGGGGGGGGGCTGGTACTTTGAGAATTTTTTTTTTTTTTTTGTCATTAAGAGAATCCAAGATTACCTTAAACTCTTATTTTGCTGGCTATCAAAAGCTTGGAATGCCTTCACTTGTCTGGTGTTTATTCTCAAATATATGTAACACATTTCCACAATGAAAAGTTTGTATGTACATGTACATGTAAATATTGTCTGAAATGTAACCTTTTTAAGACTGATACTGTTAAATCTGGTATTAATTTGGGGGCAAGGCTGATTCCATGCAATGTAGCTCATGAAACATTTGTCCCTTTTTTCCATTCATTTCATCCAAAAATGACCACTTGATAATGTAAGTAACAGGCCTGATAAAAACCCGATTTAAATCGGTTTCCCGATTTTTTTTTTATTTTTCCCTATTTTTCCCCGATTTTTTTTCTTTCTTCTTCCTGATTTAAAAAAAAAAAAATCCAGATTTTTTTTTTTTTATTTTTTTTTTTACCAATTTTATTTCTTCTTCCCTATTTTATTCTGATTTACCCGATTTCCCTCTTATTTTCTCTATTCTTCCCCATTTTGCCCTATTTTTCCCAAATTTTCTTACTCGAAAGGGGGGGAATGTTGTTAGATGCCATTTTTTTTCCCCCAAATCCTCTTTACTCAAGGGGGTCGTGGTTGATTTAAGTATGCTTTTGTCAGAACAAAATGTGAAAATTTATTGTTTTCTTCTTCTTCTTTTTCTCACCATGGTAGCTTTTAGAGGAAGATAAGCTAGATGACAGAGTGGCTGCTGATGGCTTCCAAGTTCCAACCGGCACAAAATTGCAGCCTAAACCAACAAGCAACACAGAAGTGAGTATAAATTATCAGATTTTATACAACACCTACGTGGATCCTTGTCATTTGATTGGAGGATTGTTGGTCACGTGATATTCAATAGATGTTATATTGCACGTCCGTGCATTTTTGGTTATATGCAGACTGCGTACCTCTCTGCCGTGCGCGTATTTCCCTGTGTGTATCTGACGCGAAGGCAATCTGAATGTATGTAATCGAGAAGGCTTGACTCCAACTTTAATAAATATAAGGAGTAAAGCATATTTTGTTGATTAACGTTCTATTAGATCTTCTTTGATGTTGTATAAAACAAATAATGAATGTTTTTCATTCATTATTTGTATAAACTTTTCTTCCCCTCCACCTTCATTGATCAATATATTCATTGGTTCCTGTTTAATGTATCCTTTAGATCTTTATCGTTTTGTGCAACTCATCTTTTTTTTCCCCAATAATTTGTGGATTTCCAAAATAGCCGCCATGAAGCAATTCTGTTCAAAGCTCAATTTTTGTTTAATTCGTCCACACATCACTTCAAAACCAAATAAACATTCACCTTAATTTCCTACAAATATATCCTGTACTAATGTGGGCATACTATTATAATTATAGGCATATCAATATGGTCACTCTTTAATCAATCCAAAATTTTCATTTGACTGAAAAGTTTACCCAGTATCAATTTGTATTCAATAATCTGTTTCTGATTTCTTTGAACCCATACATCATCATGGGAGCAGATTTCAGAGAAACCTCACCTGGATGACTTCAAGCATGACCCTCCACGACCCCAAACTGACCCTGATGAACTGGCATGGTGTTGCATATGTAATGAAGATGCAGTACTCAGATGTGTAGACTGTGATAATGATCTCTACTGTAAGAGATGCTTCAGGTTCGTATGTTTGTTAGTTTGTTTTTACCCGACTCCTAAGAAAGCATGTTTATGCCTGTAAGTATTAAAGCAAACAGGAGAGTTACGCTTTAAAGATAAAGTTGAGAACAGGTCATGTAAGTGCATTATGAATGGATCAGTCTCGCAGAAAATTGGAAAGAGTGATTACATTGACGGATTTGCAAACAGAAGTTTTATAATAATAATAATAATATTGGTGGCTTCTTATATGTTGATAAACAACAACCACCCCCTCCCCCCCCCCCCCCCCCCATTACATTGTGAAAGAATCTGTCTGGAGGGAAATGGAAAAGAGTGATTGAGTTGAAAAATTTGTAAACAGGAGTTTTTGTCTCGCCTGCGTAGCAAAAAGCGAGACATAGGCGCCGCTTTTCCGGTGACGGCGGCGGCGACGGCGGCGGCGACGGCGGCGGCGGCGACGGCGTCAACATCAAAAACTTAACCTAAGGTTAAGTTTTTGAATTTTTGATATAATTTTTAAAGTATAGGTTCTTAGTCAATGAAACTTGGATTATAGGGTAATCAAGTATCCCCAATCATGTGAGTAGAATTTCAGATCACAAAGTCAAGGTCAAAGGTCATTTCAGGTCAACAGACTTGGACTATGTTGTAGCATCATCATCGAAAACTTAACCTAAGGTTAAGTTTTTGAATTTTTGATATAATTTTTAAAGTATAAG
>JAVYIG010016268.1:0-31970 GCA_035222895.1 Strongylocentrotus droebachiensis | reverse complement strand
CAATTACTCTCTTCTTCGCAATTTATGTCTTCTTCGCCTCTCCTTCCTTCCCTTTTTCTTTCTTCTTATTCCTCTTCCCCTTCTTCATCTTCTTTGTATTATTATAATTTCTTCTTGTTCTTCTGGTTCTTCATCTTTCTTCTTGTTCTTGTTCTTTTCTTGTTCTTTTCTTGTTCTTGTTATTCTTCTTGTTCTTCTCCTTCTTGTTCTTCTTCTCCTCCACCTCCTCCTTCTTTTTCTTCTCATTTTTTCCTCCTTCTTCTCCTCCTCCTCCTCCTCCTTCTTCTTCTCATTATTTTCCTTCGTCTTCTCCTCCTCCTCCTTCTTCTTTCTCTCCTCCTCCTCGTCCTCCTCCTCCTTTTTCTTTTTCTTCCTCTTCTTCTCATCGTCCTCGTCGCATTCTTCCCCTCCCACCCCTCTGCCTCCTTCCCTCCTCCCATCCTCCCCCTCCTTCTCTTTCTTCTTGTGATCTTCGGGCTATGCAGCCTGTCAAACAAAAAATAGACATTATACATTTTACAAGACTCATTTCGTAAATACAGATATATTATACCCATATTGTTGAACTTCTTTCGAAAAAGAAAGAAAGAAAAAATAAATGGACAAAAGAAAAAGAAAGTAATTTACTGGTACAAATGTTTAAGGTCACGTTTATTATGGAATGTTCATTAACTGAGGCTGCACACCAGTTGATTGACCGCTGGAATTCGATGGATCGATAGTACACAAAAGCGATACAGTAAGGCAGGGAGGGCTAATTTTGGGTTTCACTTTGGTCCCTTGGATCGACAAATGGTCTAGTGGGCCCTTCGGTCTTTCATTTCATTTCATTTCATTTTTAAGAACTGTATGTTTATTTCGCTATTGTATTGCCCCTTTTTGTGTGCATTTCATCACTTTTCTTATGAACTATTCCTGTATGCTTCCACCTACAACACCTTGCTTGCACTGTGTAGGCTAACCATAATTAGGATGAGAGTTAATAGGGGTAAATATTTCGATAAACCACTGGACCGCTCAGTGTGACAAATCGATACAGGAAGCGTCAGGCTTCTCCTTTTAATACTTACTATTGGTTGCTAGTAAAAAAAAAGCAATAATCGTTGATGTGTACCAGTTATACAAGAACTCGAGGAGCATAATCCTGGATGACCACATAATGATGGTTGTACATACGCTGTATCATGGATTTTACCATGGACCTACTACGTCCAGGATTTTATTATCCACGATTGAACGGACTGATGGGCTAGTGGGCTACTATCAGATACATTGTTTTACCATCATGTAGATCAGTTCGTGGAGGAATTAGGGGGCAACCTAACCATCCAACCTGTGTATACCTTAATTATATTTTGTTCGCAGAAGATCCTTTCTTTTCATAAAGTAAATTTAAGCCCTAATAATACGATACCCTTTTATTATGATAATCGCTTTGTTTGTTTTAAAAAAATTCCGGAATTGTTACCCCTCCCCCCCCCCCCCCCCCCCCCCCCCCCATCCCAAACAAAAAAACAGCCTTCGAAATCTCCTGCCAACAACACGATTCATTTTCTTTCCAACTGGACAAAAAACTGTCCCTACACATTGACACTCTTGATGTATTTTTTTCCATTGTTAATGAAAGTCGCGTATTGCAGTTGACAGACTGCGTTAATATTTCCCAATATAGACGACTACCTGCCCTGTCTTTAAATCGATAGGCACTAAAGAATTCCTATCCCGTAGGCTGACTATCTTCTTTCATCGCAATGAGATTCCAGTTATAATTGATGGAATGGCGCCTTGTTAATCCCTCATACTTGATTACACCTTACTCTTTTGTAAAGATGGAAATCAATATCGATAAGTTCATTATTTTAGTAGAGGTGTTGTGGTCTACTGGATACGTCACTGAATTGTAGATCACATGATTCGTGTTTCGAGTCTTGCCAGGACTCGAATGTAATGTCCTTTGACAAGACATTGATCTATATGGTGTTAAATTGGTACCCAGTGGAATGCGAACGATTGGTTTGCGTGAGCGCTTGTAAAATGGCGACTGACCAGAATACTCCCGAGGGAGTGGAGCGTGTGCGATATTATGTGTGAATTAGCATTTCGAATCAAATAACTGGGGTAATGATTACAATATAAAGCTCTTATAATAATAATAAGACATGTATGATATGGATATTTATATAGCACCTGTATCCGCCAGGCTCTGACGATCATGGTGCTTTACACATATTACTCTGGTTTTAGCCGAGCTGCCAAAGTTACTAGCGCTCTAGCTTAACAGGTACCCATCTGCACCTGGGTGGAGAGTGGCAAATGTAGATTAACGTCTTGCCAAATGACATTAGTGCCGCGGCGGGACTAATGTCCTTTGGCCTTAGACACGTATATTAAGCGCTATACAAATTTGACTATTATTACTATTATTATTATCATTATTATAATAATTATTATTGCTTGCTACTTCAAAATGAGTTGTTTTGTTTATCTCATTTTAAATGTCATAAGGAAATTTACTGCAATCATTTGGTTTCTATATCTTTGATCATGTCTATTTCCTCCTGGACTATTCGCTATACTCATTTCAACTGAATGTATTCATGTTTTTTAAAACTATGTAATATCATTTTTGTTTGCTAATTTATCTAATCATAAGCTCGCAAGAAATTGTAAATCACAGAAAGAACGACTGCAGTCAAAGCAATTAAGTTGAACTGATATTCGATTCGATTAAATATGCAAATATATATAATAATTTCCAAACAAAGATTCACTTGGTTCTAAAAGCTTAAACATTTATACACCATGTTCGTAACGTTAATGTGAAACGATGTACATGTAGCACTTGTAATCTGTCACTGTCTATTGCACATATATATTCCTCTATTTCCATTCATGATTATGGATATTTGTTCTTGATTATACATATGCCAGCAACAACTACTGTATACAAAATAAATATGTCCATGAAAGCGAATATGCAGTCATTTCTCCATCTCTCATAAAGGAATGTCTTGGACAGTATTACCCAGTCAATATTGATTTGTAATCGCTTTGGAAAGCACAAATTCTTTTGCAGGTTAAATGCTTTGCCCGTCATTGGGTGAGAATAAATTGTTTTGGGGCAATACAATGGAAGAGAAGAGAGGCTTCACCGATCGTGCTATAGATCCTCAAAGGAATTCATTTTCACAATCGATAAGAACGAAAGGTCGTTATATTGCCAGGGATATAAACTGACATCTAGCAAGGATAAAGTAGAGGGTATTGATAGGAGAAGTCAGAATTAATTTGTCGAGCCCCGTCATGTCAGGAATCTAGTCTATAAAATGTATATGGCATATAATGTAGGCCAACCAGTATAGATTTTGACTACAGCTGTACGTGGAAATACAATCGTTGACGATGTCGGGTTACACAGACAAATAGAGGTTAAAGCGAAAAGAGAACAGCTTAAACGGTATGTTAACTGTATTGCATTCAGTATTTGTTTTAAATAATTTCAGTAAGAAATTCGTATTCTTATCATATGAAAATTGTATTCCGAAATTGTATCTCTTCATTTTTGTAAAAAAATTAACGTTAGGTTACTCTGTCTACATAATGATGTTTGATACGTTTTTGTTGTTGTTGCTTCCTCTTGCCATATGATGTCTCTCGTATACTGTATGATATAGATCCAATATTTAAAGGAAAGTTCTGCAGCATTTTATCAGTTCTAAAAATGATACCAATGTGATTAGAAAAATGCATTGTTGATGATCTTGTAATGTTTGTAATATCTTTGTTTCCTTTCTGCATTGTATATCAATTGCAAGCTATACATTCACATTTTTCGAAATACTTCTTGGTGTTTCATTTATTTATATGTCAAGCTTCCTTTGAGTGTTGGTTTCTTTCTCATACTAATAATTCGATATGATTTTTTTCTTCATTAGAATCATTGAGCAGAAAGCTAAAATATAAAAGTAACTTTCATCCATAACCATCGATTTGCTATCCCGCTTTTGTCAGACAAAAAGTATTCTCAGACATACTGTTGTATTCGTTTTATCAGTAGTAATCCAAGAACCCACTTCTCTCCAGTAAATATGTATATTGTGTACATCAGTCTCTAAACCAATTTGCCCTCACTGAAAAAGGTACAAGCCACGTGTGTCAAAGTGTATACAGTTGTCATGGATACACAGGCTTTATATCAACGGGAGTGACCTAAACAACACGATCTTTGGTTAATATCTATATAAATATTTTCTATTCATCAAGATCTTATCTCATCGGTAGAGATAATGATTCAGGGAGATAACGATCGAGAGAGAGATATATATATCAGAGTCACTTTAGATGTTATCACAGATGTGTTTGTTTGATCAATATATGAATGGCCGATTATAATTCGAATAACTTTAAATGTTGTAGGTGTTTTCAGGTCAGGTTCATTGATAAAGCAGTCAAATTGAGTCATGGCCCATGCCCTCATTTTGAGATTGATTGCTGATGAGATGATTCTAATTTCATTTATTTATTTCTTTATCTAGAATTTTATTTGTAGAATTTTATTGACTATTTGACCCCCTCCCGGGGTATGAGAGTACAAACAAACATAAAAGTATAAATAGCAATGCATGACTTGTGAATACAATCCTTATACATCATACATATATAATGACACAAAGATATACATACATACGTTAAAAGGTATATAGTGTATGAAATAGTGTTTGTTCAAGTTATTTATATGAAACGAAATGGGTTAAACTTACAAATAGATGTTTTTCTCCTCAATCTCACTAACAGTATTTTGTTCACTCTTGGAGAGTGAACAGAACTTTTTGTGAGCTTTCTAATTCCATTTCTTTCAATGAAGAAGAATATCGAAGAAACAATGTCAAGTGGAAAGGAGCCTCTTGATATGTCATCGTATTAAAAAAATAGAAATAAAATTACTTTGAACCAAACACGATGTAAAATACGTAGTCCTATTTGTACCCATAAACTTATCCAACACATTTCATTTCGTGTGACCACATCGATTCAATTCGTTGTTATTTTGATCATTTCACAACCAAACAATGCACAATATGCAATAATTATTAGTTATTTAGTTATGCCACCATTTTCGCTGTATCTTTTTATAAACAGCTTCATTTACGTTGCATTTGTATGACTAATTTACATGCAATGTATAGTTTCATCTTTAACGCAAGCACTTGCATTCAATGCATGTGTATAACTTAGATTATAAAAGTAAATTAAGTGAATCTATTCATATACATTAATAGAAGCGTAAGTGGAGGAGTCTATTTATTGAATTGTATAGCAACAATAACAATAGAAAGTCGGGGAATAAAATGAAGAAAAAGGGTGAATATAGGATGAAAAGGAGGAGGATGAATAAGAGAACCTAGGGATCCGTTTTTGCTCCGTTTCTGAGAACTAGGTTCACGACGTCACCATTTAGTGCCCCGGGCAAAGTTTATCATCTTGTAAGACTGAAATATCGACTTATTTTACTGGTTGACGTAGGTCTTACAACCCAGCCACATCGACGAAACCAAAACCATAAAAGACAAAGGATCGAACCAAAACATTACGCCACCCGAATGGCATATGTGTCGGCCAGTTTGACTGCGGCCAGGCGGTGTGACTGGTATTATCAAGTTGTAATCCATTCCAACTTTTGCGGCGTCTTCCCTGTCACGCCACAAAGTGAGTAACAAGTCATTCATTGGAATTGTTTGTTATATTGTGTTTTACATATGGAGTGTCTTGAAGCGATTGCTTCGAAAATTGGTCGTTGTAGTACCTTCATGATAATTTCTACGCGTAAATACAGTCAAACCTGCTTTAGCGACCACCTGTATAATAAAAAGACCACCCGTCCCTAAAGGCCGCATTTTCGTTTCCCTTGACAACTTGTTTCTCATTGAAACATGTATCAAAGTAGACCTGTCTATAATGGTCACCCAAAGACCACTTGCCTGTAAAGACCCCTTTTCCTGACTCTCTTTGACGGGCTTTCGATTAAAGTTTTAACCGTTCTCTCTCTCTCTCTCTCTCTCTCTCTCTCTCTAAATGTAGAGTCATATTAGGGGTCATTTTATTCAGTTTTTGAGTGGTAATTCAAGCTCAGAATAGTGGAACTCATTCTCCAAACAGTAACTTAACCACTACTTAGGAATCCACCTTAACTTGTGGTGGATTGATATCCAAAATGACGTGATCCCTCATGCAACTCTTGAAAGAGTGACTTTCCACTCCTATGGATTAAGAGAGTAGTTCATTAAGTTTTTTTTTCTTTGAAATATACGCTCACATCTTTATTACCATAAACTCCAGGCTTGTTATTCCAGTCTTATTGATTTCGAGAAAGTATAATTTGTGTAATGTATTTCTCAAGGATTCGAGAATTGAGTGAGTGTGGATGCACAGGATTCGGGAGAAGTGAGCCTACGGACTCAAACGCTTCGATTACACTTAACAGTTTGAACCAAAGGTAACTTTACACACTGTTAGAAGAAATGGTGTAAAAACTCACTCAAAGAAAATATTTATATTTGCACTGTCGTGTATGAGCGAAGTTCATTTTGTTTTTAATTCAAATAATAATTACTGAGTAAACCTGTGAAATGATTATGAAGCACCTTGTATACTTTACACCCATTATGTATATCCGTAAACATTATCATAATAGAGTATGTGACAAGGGTACAATATAATGCCCAGACTCCCTTGATTTCTGATTGCAAGGTGACTTAATATTGCACTTTAAAGAGTCTTTCAGAGTTTTAAGAGCCTCTCCCCATTGCGGTCTGTATTTTATCGATCGGCTAAATCGATATCGAGTTGTGTGGACCAATTTAAGACGTTGGGGTTTAGAAGTCTCCAAAAAGATTTTCTTCGGATAGTCCCTTATCCCGTTGCATACAACGCGCCATTTCAGTTGCGTTATTATACCTGCGCTGATAAGTTGCGTCATTACACCTGCGATGATCAGTTGCGTTATTACACCTGTGAAATTCAGTTGTGTCATTACACTTGCGCTAATTAAGCCTTTGAACATGTTTAAGGCAATTGGTCGTTACGACAGTTGTACACTAGTTACGGAGGAGGTGTCGTGGTATAGTGGTTCTTTCCCTTGACCCTCAATCCAAGGGTGAGGGTTCGAATCCCAGCCCGGTACTAACGTTCTCTGGTAAGTCATTAATACACATTTGCCACTCTCCACCCGAATACCCTGGTTTCTGGCAACTGCTTGGTTTTATTACAAGGCCTTCAGGAAAAATAAAATCAGTCATGTTGATGCTGATGAGGCTCCCCTTGACAAATCAAATTATTGTTACAAAATTAAAATTAGAGACTTTATAAAACATTAAACCACATTTACCACTATCCACCCTGGTGGAAAAAAGGTACCTGGAATTTTCAGGAACTTTAGGAAAAACATCAATGCTGCTAAGGCTTGCATGGGCAAACAAACCTATTATTATACAATTAGCTTTCGAGATTAAGTCATCTATACTTTTGGAAGGTTTTTGCTTGAAAGTATCTTTCGTCGATGCCACCTTACCATGAATCCATCCATGTCTGTTTAAGGCATAACATGGAGAGCCGTTAAGGCTAAACTAATCATAGAACTAAATTTATTCTTGGGTGGGATTTGACGCTCACGGCACAGAATGAGTCAAGCTTTGCAAACATGACTTTTCTGTGAACTGCAACCTATATCTGACATTCTTTTTAAACCTCTTTTACACTTTGTGTGACCAGGCAATTTTCGATTGGATTCAACAACATCTTTGAAAATCAGTATCATTCAGTGCTTTCACTTCTACTAAAGATTATCTTTGCTAACACGTTAGTCTCCTGTGCTCCAGAGTGGGCAGGCCTTCTGTCTCCCCTTACACCTGCGGCAAGATGTCTTCTAATGAAATGTAAATACACGTTAACGAGATAAGGATTAGGAAGGATCCATTCGGGTGCAAACGTATTCCATGGCACGGTTTCTCATCTCCGCAAGGCTTTAGTTAGCTTAGCATTTTGTTTTAACGTGTCTGATGCCTGGAGGTTGTTTGTAGAAATGTATTGTTGATCACGACTCGGCTCAGTTGAATAATGATTTAAGATCGTTATTTGTGAGGTGCAAGTTAAGAAAACACCGGAGGGCGCTATATTTAGGACAAAGTTAACTCTTCATGTATACGCGCACACTAACGCACACCCTCGAAACGAAACACCCACCGCGCACATACGTCCACACATATTGACGTATACAAGGGACATGATGGACGTTTTTCAGAATTTTTGAGATCGGAGAGTAGTCATAATGAGATGATGAGAAAGATAGTGGAATAGGAAGTTTGCATGTGAGTGTGTGGGTAGGTATGTGTGTGTGTGTGTGTGGGGGTGGGTGGGTGTGTGTGTGTGTGTGAGAGAGAGAGAGAGAGAGAGAGAGAGAGGGAGAGACAGAGAGAGGGAGAAAGAGAGAGAGAGATATATATGAATAAACAAAAAAAAGGATAGAGAGAGGGGTATAAAAAGGAAGATTTAATTTAATGTATATCGAAAAAAGGAGACCGAGGGATAGAGGCCCATAGAGAGAGAGAGAGAGAGAGAGAGAGAGAGAGAGAAAAGAAAGAGAGATAAATAAAGAGAGAGATAAAGAGGGAGAGAGAGAGAGAAGATTTTAGGGAGTGGAAAAGAAGGACATGTTTCTTTCGCTTTCTTTACTATACATGTAGTCATTTATAGATCATGATGTTCAAGGTTAAAGTATTGTATTTCAGGTATTGTGCAAAAGTTCGATCAACTCTTTTTGCAATAAACCATTCGTAGCTGTTGGTTATTTGATTATTATTTGCGTTTACGGGACTGAACAATTATTGGGGGGAATTTATGTCGCAAGATTCATCTCCTATGATTGATTTGGCGCACCTACAAAACGAAGTATTTTGCAGATATTGTCAATTCCACGCTAAGTTCGATAATAGTTCTTTCAAGTGTAAACCCAAATATAAATTGTATTAAAGCCATTGCTTACGTTTCCTGTCAAGACATTGAGGTGGCCTAAATTGTGACTTCGTGTGAATAAATCAGAGTTTAAAGACTGATGATGTTAAATTTATGTGGACATGTGCATTCTACCATCGTAGAAATTTGTCCACATTTTGTTTCCTGTTTGCTTACAACGAAATGCATATATTCAATTTATTTTATTGCAAAGCTTTTCGTCATAACAATTGGTAACGGCATTGCTCGTGATGGTAACATGCATGAACTTCCATGTAAACAGTGTATAAAGAAGACAGTCTGAGTGTGTCGTTGAAGCATTCTCTTGCTAGGTTTAGAAGGTTATTTAAACGTACCTACTTGGAAGACTGACATAAATTGTTTTTGTATCTTAATACTTCTCATTATCAAATGCTTTTTGACGACTAAGGACCTACTCATCAGTGTGTTTGCTCTATGCGTTTTGATTCCTGTTTGCTTACAACGAAATGCATATATTCAATTTATTTTATTGCAAAGCTTTTCGTCATAACAATTGGTAACGGCATTGCTCGTGATGGTAACATGCATGAACTTCCATGTAAACAGTGTATAATGAAGACAGTCTGGGTGTGTCGTTGAAGCATTCTCTTGCTAGGTTTAGAAGGTTATTTAAACGTACCTACTTGGAAGACTGACATAAATTGTTTTTGTATCTTAATACTTCTCATTATCAAATGCTTTTTGACGACTAAGGACCTACTCATCAGTGTGTTTGCTCTATGCGTGTGTCCGCCGTGTTCGTGAGTATTTGTGTGTTCTATATTGTGTAGCTTAGTTTTTCCATCCCTTGTATATACGTTACATTCTTTTTATTTACCTTGACATATTGTTAATGTATGTATTTTGTTGACTATAGGGCCCTGCTCACAAGCTTAGACTAACTTCATTTTATGATGTAATCAGGTTAATATATGTTGATTAATGTACTATTACCAGTCTCATTTTTATGTAAAAAGATTATATCATGTTTTGTGTGGTTTTGAATAAAATGAACTTGAACTGTTATGGGGATAAACAGGTAGAAAACAGAAAGAAAGAGGGAGAGAGAGAGAGAGAAAGAGAAAGACATGGGGAGAGGGTGAAGGATAAAGCGAAAGAGAGGGGGAATAGAAAAGGACTGATGAGGCAAAGGCATACATAAAAAAGGGCGGATGAGAGATAGAAGCAGAGAGACAAATGAACTTAGAGGTATACATGTAGATATGGATATAGGTGTGGAAATTGAGAGATAAAAATAATACAAAGATATATACGTGCTTCTACAAAGAGGGTAAGAGAGGAAAGGGGAGAAAGAGAAATCGAGGGGAAAAAGAAGGGGTGTTAGAATAATACAGAGTAAAGGGTACTTTCAATTAAACTCCTTTAAATTGCCTTTATATATATTCAAGTTCATATTCAAATGGATTCTTATTGGTGCACTCATCAGGTATACTCATATTGCATATTGTCATCAGCTAAATTCCATGTTCTCGAATGGAAACAACGCAGAATGGTTACGAATGTTCGCATGCATGTTAACATCTTGATGACACGTCCCCACAAATGGTATCTAACACAATCATTGAATAACCAAGGACTCTTTGATGACTCTATAATTAACAGTTTGTTCTCATTCAACACAATCACGGTTGCCAGAATTAACTTCTCACTCTTGTTCACACTGCGGCTGGTATGTAAAAGGGTATGAATGGACTCGGTAAATAGTTTGTTGGGGCTGTGGATTATCTGGTCCATTGTAAGGGGGCGAGCCTGTGAATTGGAATACTTTCCTGACACAAAAGGCGACGGAACACTTGTAAGAAGATTGAGAGCGAAAGAGCCCAAACAGATCGTGTCAAGTGTACACGTGTGTACTTGTTATTGTGCCGAATTTCCGAAGATAAAATTTAAAGAGGTTTCAAACGAGCTTCAAAACCTCTTCGTTCTTTCATTTTTGCGAAGTATTTGGTTTGTTCAAGGTTTTAGAAGCAAATGCTGGAGATTTTCCTTTCACGAAGCGAAATCGTCCATTCATCCATGTGTGTTGACTGAATGTCGTTGTATGAATGGAATCTAAGAAAACAAGATCATTAATCAATACCTTTTTCTGCGCAAGTGGACATGATTATACAAATATCACATGGTGAGATAGAAAGAGATAGAGAGAAAGAAAAGAGAGCGAGAGAAATATAAAGAATGTGTATGTGTGAGAGAGATTGAGATTGAGAGAGAGAGAGAGAGAGAGAAAGAGAAAGAAGAGAGAGAGCGAGAGAAATTAAAAGAATGCGTATGTGTGAGAGAGAGATTGAGAGAGAGAGAGAGAGAGAGAGAAAAGAGAGAGAGAGAGAGAGAAAAAAAGAGAGAGAGAGAGTTTGAGAGAGAGGGGGGATAAGGGTGGAGTGACGAGTAGAGAGATACAAGAAAGATATTGAAATACAGAAGTGATAGAAAGGCTTAGAAAGAGAGGTTACATGTTAGTTAAAGGGCAGGGAGAGAGAGAGAGAGAGATAGATAGAGAGAGAGAGAGAAAGATGACAATGAGAGATACAGATTCAAGGGCAATCCAACTTGTAAAATAAGTTCATTGGAATGACAGCAGAAAATAGAATAACAGAATAGCGAAAGTTTGAAATAAATTGGACCACTAAAATTTTGGTAGTGAATGTTTGAAATATGATATCATTACAGCTATTACAGACATTTTAGTCATTTTGAGTGTTGGAAAAAAAGGGAAATTTGTCCGCCACTACTTCACAAAGACATCGATTCAGTCATTGTGATGATCCCATACTATAGTGATTCCAACTTTCGAAAATTCATAACTTTCCCATTTGATTAGTCCGATTTCATTCAAACTAATAAAATTTACTTTTCTGATTTTTCTGCTTTCGTCTTGAAAAGTTTACTATCAAGGTTGGATTTCCCTTTAAGACAAACAGATTGGACGTATACAGAGAAAGGGAAAGAAAGAGAGGCTACACCCAGAGACACATGGGAAGGAACTGTGAAGGGGGAATTAGGGATATAAACTTTAATATAGAAAGCACCCACATATCATGACATCAGATCGGAAGAGAACTGGGACCGTCAAACCGAGGACGTATACCTTTCAATATTCTTTTGAAATCCGATACTTGTATCCCATTGACGTATGCCTGCCCCCAATAATCGCGATCAATATCTTTACATTGTGGCCCCCAATTGAGGAACATCGCTAAACAATGGTCTTGTAAATGGGGTAACATCTTTTGTAATCACAAATAGTGACAGTTACTCCCCTTGACAAATAACCGTTGCACGCATGCGCAATGCTCCACTCACTCATAAGAAAGGTGGTATATGGTGGTGGCATGGCAAATGCGAAATCACACATGCAACACAACACGGCGAATCGTGGCGGACATCAGTAGCTCTCGACTTGGAGATCCACTGTATTAAAAAACCACTGCATAGTTGCGCCGCCACTAGAACAGAAGGGATTTAATGAGAACGTTCGTTCTATGTCCACTGGAATCAGCCAAAGTGCAACGTTGGAAATCGCTTCTGGATTTTTCTGTGATATTATAGCAAGATTTAAAATGTTCGATACCTAGATCATTGTTATAGATCTTTAAACGTCAAGAGAACACTGCATCTGCATGGGACGGTCATGTCGCAATCACGTTAATTCTACCTAATCACATTTAATATACAGACTGATTTCACTCAGCTTAATCAGATGCAATGTTTACTAAAGCAACGAAAAAGTTTCTTTCAAAACCGAAGACAAAATTGGCTTTCCAAGGTAAGAAACATTCGAATATTATCTTTAAGTTAAAACAGTAGGAAATAAAGTTTTCTTTTTGCCAATGCTGCCTATTAATACATTTCATTAATATGAGAAAAAAGGGGAAATCTTTAGATAAAAAAACTTTAACATATCTAGTAATTTTTTGTTACACTTTGGTTTTAAAACCTTTTGATGCTACAAAGCACCATTTTTCAAGTATCACTTTGGAGATAAGGAATATCCCTTCATATACATTCAAAGAGTTATTAGGCTTCAGCTTTATAACTCATTGGTATTTTTTAAAATCAGTTTTGGCATGAATATTTATGAATTTTTTCCGTAGTGATCAGAGAAGATAGAAACCGAATATCAGACTTTCAGGCAGACTTTTTTACCTTATGTAATATTATTGATGAGACTTTCATAATAAGTATATTAGAATATCCATATGTTTTACTTTTATTTTTAGTTTTACTTTTACGTCGTTCGTACTGTCATGATATCTTTGAGACATTGATATGATGTCCTATTTCTAGTTTTCACCTAGATTGCAATGTTTGATTATAAACGGATGTACATATCCACATTCACAGTAGCTATCTTCCAGGTGAAGAATATAAACCGATGCAATCGGTCGTCTTCAATATTCATTTTGTTCTCCCAGCCCGGCACTAACGTACTTTAATTGGTTTGACGTTAAATCTATATTTGCCACTCTCCACCCAGATGTAAATGTGTGCCTTATAAGGTTCAGCGCTAATTAGAAAGCGGACACTTTTTTTTTTTTTTTGAGTCCAAAAAAAAATCGCAACGACTCAGCCAGCCGAAAAGTCGCTCAGTGGGGGGGGGGGGGGGGGGGGGGGGGGTAGTGAGCACATTTTTTTTTTTTTGGTCCTCGAAAATTTTAAAATTTGCACCCCCCCCCCCCCCCCCCCCCCTTGAGCGCCAGGGGGGGGGCCCAACCCCCAAAAAAGGTAAAAATCGCGTGATTTTACATGATTTTTTTCTCAAGGGGGGGGGGGGGGGGGCCGGGCCCCCCGGGCACCCCCCCCCCCCCTGGATCCGCCACTGGAAATCAGATCCAGACGAATCTGACATGCTCAAAAGCGACATGATTCATAACTGAAATTGGGATTTCCCTCAACGATATATAATGATGTATAGCTCCACAAGCCACATACGTCATCAGGGTCAATATCAGCCTCGACTCTGGAGGAGCCTAGCAAATTATTCATGTAGCTACGTATTTTGCGCCTTTGTCGACGTAAATAGATGGAAAATGATAACTTATTTAACTGCTCCTCGTCGTCACATGGCGGCTCAGTATCGCAGATGCTGACATCTCTTTCCCGAGTATCAACTTTCCAGTTTCTTACGCTTGCGAGCCAGCAAAGCGAGTGATGAAATGGAAAACAACAACAATTTTTTCTAATACTGATAATACTGCCGTCCTCTATTGGTTCTTGTATGTCAATTCGCTACTAAAACGTAGTTACATACATAAAAAGGAAGCCACATCGCTTCCCAATTGAGGTGACGATTGTCCCCCGATTTGCAATGTCCTCATCTCCAAATTACAAGTGCTGACCTTTTTTAATAATATATTTTCAAAATTCAGCAGAAATTCACCTGTTCAAGAGAAACAAAAATCCAAAATATTTTGAGTTTTCTTTCATATTGCAATGGTTGAAATGAATTCTAGTAAACGATCAAAACCATTGCTCATTGAATCAGCTTTAAAAAAACGAATGGGTTGAATGCAATAAGACCGAGATTTAAGAAATCTCTAAATCGGATGAGAGAATGAAAGACTTTGAGACCACGTTTTCTCAAATTTTGGCGCGAAATCGGATTAGAAGACGAATTGGATTGTTCAATCTTCCATTCCTAATACGTCTCTGTAACGATTCCCGGCTTCTCTCCCCATATTAACTGATCTTGATCTTTTTCTTTTTAAGTCCCTGTAATGCCACTGTATCTCCATCTGTTTGTGTTTAACATGTAGTCAGAATGCCACCCCAGCCGATCGGGGTTACACGTTTACACGGTTACTTACATTGTAACCGTTAACTGTTAAACACAAATAATCTGCATAAATACTATTGACATCATTGTGTTTCTTTCATCCCAATACACTTATATTCCCCTAATCAATGAAAATGTACAACTGGTTGGTGATGTTACTGGGGAATGAGTTCTTTCTTCACAACAAGTAGCAATTACGTGTTAAAGTAATATTTTAATGTTTCACCTGGCGTGCTGCAAGCTTCTTCAGATCTATACATATAACGACAGTATAAATGGTGCATCAAACACCTGCCTAAATAATCGTAAAAGCGGCACTCAACCCTCCTTCATAATACAGAGTACTTTGACGATATAATAGAATCGATACATATTTATTCCGATTTTTCGTTATGAAAGACGATCCTTTTAAATTGATTGATTATAAAATTAAAGTGCAATCTCAAAAACACCTGCTGCGATTTAAATGGAAGTGCAGATAAATGGGCAATTAAAAATAAAGAAAATGGAAAGGGTTTAGTCACAATATTAAACGTTTATTGTCGGTTATGATTATGTTGAAAGGCTTATAATTGCTTACGGCTTCTGCAGCTGGAGAATAATCCATTCTTTAGTGACGACTTCTACGTGAGATCGATTTTTAAATGATCCACCAATTTATTGCTACTGAATCAACCTAGGAGTCAGAAATATACGCTTATTTGAAAGGTTGTCGCTACATAGTACTTTACCATTGATATGACGATCCTTTATTTTAGATATTAGAGTTTGGCTAGTTCCATATGGGTTTTATGAGATAATTCAGTTTCTAATGATATTATGTAGTGTTTGCCGTTGCTTGCGTTCCGTATCAATTCATCATTATATTATACATGTTTTCGAACACGCGTCAAAACGAATGATTAACAAATTTGTGTTATTTTTTTTGAGGTATAAGAAAATAAACGAATGAACATATAAACAAACAAAACACGACAAAACAGAACAGGAAACAAAATGTAGCGAAACATCCCTTCTATCAGCTAAACAAAATTAAAACTGCTTTCTTGAAATATATAAAGATAGGAGTATATAGCACAACAAGAGTATACGTTTTGCATTTCAGGATTTTGTAAGATTTTGAACAAAACGAGACCAACAAATTGTCTTCCACATAAGTATGTATGAGAGTTGCGCCGTACACAATTATTACAGCTAGCATACAGTTCATTAGTTTACGTCACTCTCTTTTGGGCAATGTGTATAAAATGTTTTGCATGAACAAGGCAACGTTCTCCTGTCACTTCGAATTTCCGGGTATAGAAACAACACATATCTCCATTCGGATTTCCTTCATTTTAGCCTCTTTCAAATAGTTATCATAAAATGAACGGTATGGTAGTATTGGCATTATGTATTGTCATCACCTACATGTATGAGGCTAAGTAATGGCAAGACGTACTTCTCGCGTCATATTATTGATCGTCAACTATTATTATCCACAGCACTGCTAATTTTCAGTCTCACCCTCTCTTTTCTCGATCTCGACATTATTACACTCTCTATTGTAATCGATTCGATCAATACGGGAATGGGTTTAGAAATTTGATGAACAACGGTAATTAGTTGTAATCCCCCAGAATGGGAAAATCTGCAGTTATTGTTCTGATATCTTTTAAAGTGGATTATGTAATCCCTTTCCGAGGTCACGTTATGACAAGATCGACGTAAATCATTTACAAAATTGATCTTCATGTCAGAATCATTTGCTCTATAAGATTTAGGTTTCCGTATTAGGAACAATTTTCCTGTAAATCTAAGTGTTGGAGATTGGCCGCACGATTTGGAAAAGAATGGAAAAAAGTCAAGAAAATATCTTCAAACCTGGACAGATTTGAACCCGCAAAGGCTTCTTTTTCGAATACTCTAATTTTCTGACGTGATTTTCATGAATCCTTTGCAGATTGAGTAGCCGATCTCAAATACTGGGAGTAAAAGTAATATTCTATCTTTAGACAAATCTCCCCCAAGAAGCATCCCAATATTTGAAGATTGACAATTATATCGAAATATCACTTTCTAATTGTTTCACAATTAGGAGGTCTATTCACACTTTCCTGTTTAACTACACATGTATATCTTCTTCATAAACGATAATGAATTAATTCACATTCCCATCCGTACTTTTGTTTGTACAATGTACTGTATTATACGGCAACTGCACCAATCACCGTGATCACCATCACAGACATATAAATATATATTTTGAATATTTTATCTTTCAATGATTGTCATAACTATAACCGAATTTTCTTTTTATCCATGATACCCTCCCCTCTTACAATATATTCCAGTAACAACCACCAAACCGACCGATGATATGACCATTGGAGAAGAAAAAAAATGTTTGTTTCGTCTATTGTCGTTTTCGATAGTGTTACCAAAGTTACAAATGTACATGGGTAGGCGTATTGAAGAGATTGACAGAAACAATTGATCTCATTTTATTCATGTCTTTGGCCTTACAAATAAAGCTGTCACTCATTTATTAAAGTGCCATGAGACAACGTCATTTAGTCTTACCGTGAAAGAACATTGTCCTAATTCCCCCTAATTCTCTTTAGAAACTTCAACTCATCAATTTCTTTGGCGTTGCCTCATAAAGGAATGAGTTACTTTAAAGACGATTGTGTTATTGACAACTTCTAATCCGGGTAAACCATTGATTTGCATTCCCGCTAATTCATAGTGCAATGTCTGACGATGGACATTCATTCTCATTTGTTGCTCTCCACCCAGGTTTTGAGATGGGTCATTGTGGTACGAATTCAGGAATGATATCACAGACTGTTGTTAGTACTGATATTAATATTTTTATTAGTCATTTGTCTCTTGTTGAGATGGAACTTTTACTGTCATTATCACCTCCATTTTCGTCTTATTCAACGTTAGTTTGAGAGTTCTTGATCAATTATAATATGATGGCGCATCTGTAGATTGATTTTTTTCATGAATCGTATGAGTTGCTAAGGTGAATTATTTCTCAATATGCCAATGCCTTTCCTTAACAGGTTAAAGAAAAAAGTGATATGTGTTCTTACATTGCATTCCTTCAGAAAGCAATTTATTCATGGTTAAGTAATGGTAAGGTAAAAGGAAATGATAAAAGGTGCATGTTTAGTATGCTTGAACCATACACAAGGCATTTGTCGAACGACAAACCGATTGGCGTTTTAACGGTGGCATGGGCATTTCCTTGTCATTAGTAGGCTTTTCTTTTTTATTCAAGTTAAAAATAATAAACAATCCAGGTGTTTTTTGTAGGAGTTTCGATTTTCCGTTTCTTGTTTTCGTGTGTGTCTCCTATATTACTCATCCGACCTTTTCTAAAGTATAATGTTTTAATTGCCCTCAAAGATAATAAAGTATCTGTGAAATTCGGCCATATGAGACGATTCTGGAATACCTCAGTGTTAATGAAAGTTGTAAATGGTAACAAATGGTAATAACTCTTCATCACTCGAAGGTTTCTTTCAAATTTGAAGTTTTACAATGGTTCTTTACCTTATTCATAAGCTATTACATCCCTCTGTGAACATGCAGACTCTATCGAAACCTTTATCGTTCGACTTTTGTATACTAACAGGCATTTACGATGTTGAGGGGGCGTGTGGCAGGGGTAGTTTCTTCTTATCATTTTCCAATACCCGCCTCCAAAAAGGGTTATAGCTTCAATTATCTTAGAGAAACACATGCAAAATGTGAACAGCTATCTGTTATGCTTGTCAGATCTTTTGGACGTTTATGTTTTGTCGAAAGAGCGTACGTGAGAACCCTGTTTCTTCTGTCTTGTCTGCTTTATTAAAAGACATCAGCCCCTTCCAAACTCAGGCGCCACCCCTGCGGACAAGGATGACGGGGGTCAATTATACCATTTTAACAAGAGTCGTGCCAAAAGCTCCTTACCCGTCGAGTATCTCTCAACTCTTTGCACCCCATCGCGTGACAGTGCTCAAAGGAGAACTTGACAAAGGCCTTCAATCAATATTGGGGTATTACGTTTTTATTGTGTCACCCATAATTCCCTTGTCCTTCTTCCTCAAAACCAGTCTAAAGATAGACGAAACCTTCACACCATGTCTAATTCTTCTTTTGTCCAAATGATGAAGTGCATTCAGGGTGTACGCAAAACAAGTATCAACCCACTGCTTTCCATAGGCCAGTACGTTTGCCTAGTGAACTCTTGCTGTGCCAAAGCCACAGATAGGATATGTTCTCTCACATATTGCTTCAATAAGAAGCTAGCTCATCACAGTCCATTCAAGAATGTGTTAGAGCATTACTAATAAGTGCATGCCATCATCGCATATTTCGGAGAAAATTGCAATTTTGTACAAAATCTCCTCTCACTTTAACATTAAACAATGATAAAGAAACTTAAGGAGAAACAGAAACGTAAAGGAATTTTTAAAAAGTTTTTTTATTTAGAGTAATTTTCTTGATCTTGAATGATTGAAATTAGAAGATTAGAGAGATTAGAAAGTTCTTGCAAGTTGTGTACAGAACATTTTATCATACAAGATAAGGTTTAAGGGAAGCTAGTGCATGCGTTTTAAAAGTTAGGATCGTGCGGGTTTCAATAAAAGCTCAAAAGCGCTGAAATCCCTTGTTATAGCAAGAGTTAATTAGGGCTATAAGGCAATCGCGATACTGCACAAATCACATTTTTCTTGACTAATTAAAAGTAAACAGTTATTTTATCCGCGACATGCATGCAAATACGGTTCATGGTTGTCCATGTTCGCGTGGGGTAGGATCTATTTTTAAGTTCTAATTCATCATCCGTATTTCTAAATTTAGCCAGGATTTTCATTCATGCGTTACAAACAAACAAGTCTAACATTTTTTTTTTCTTAATTGCGTAGATTGAGATAAATTGAGATAGAAAACCAAACTATAACGTCCTATAAATTACAGTTAAATTTCCCGTTTTAAATTTCAATATCTTAATTCACTCCCAACTACATTTTCACATGATTTGAAATGTCGATCTTCATCCATTCATTAAAAGTCAAATCATATCTACTGCTTGTGTGGAATGGATTTGACATTTGTGTTTCTTATTGCGAAAGCATTGAGATCTATACATTGACACGAAACCTTTTTAATGTTCAGTTACCCGGTCGTTAACTCGCCGATAGAGTGACATGCCCTTTTCTTCATAATGGATGGCTGCTAATTTGTTTTCTTTTTCTTTTCATTTCGTTTTTTCACCTTTCTACACTTGTCTAGTTTGAAAGGTGATACGTTTCATTTAATGTGGTTCTCCACTGTTGTTTCGCAAGGGTACACAGGGCATTACAAGCCTAACTGACCACTAAAAAACGACAACTAGGATTTCAAAATAGTAAACAAATATGTTACTCTGACGTCACAGAACTGGAAAATATTCTACGAGGGATGTCATGCAACATTTTAAAGAGGAGGTATTCTAGTCCCGTTCTTTAGATTGCATTACACTTTGGGATATATGTTATAGAATAACACGAGTGTAAACAAAAAATCACCGGGGTTGCATGACGTGTGAGTATTTGTTTTATTACGGGTATTACCCACTTGAGGCAAACGTTTAAAGACATTCCTGAGGGGTTTTACATTTCCTTAAAAACGTCGTTATTGATGCCAAGCCATGATCTGTCAGCTGAGTCACGAATAGTGCTACACGACGTTCGGATTTGAATGTCAGGGATGAATCTCTCCGCTCAATCACAAGACTTTTCTCTAGAATTTTCCGCATATCTGTTTAATTTCGACTTATTATGTCAAATTCACTGCTGCCGAAGTAATTGAAAGTCGATATCATTCAACTCATGTGGAATTTTAAAAGCATTTGCATTCTACGTAGCGTGAAAATGCACGTTCAAAAACAAGAGTTCGATTCACGCAGAAAAGTTAACTTTCATCTTGATATCCTGTGTAGTATGGTATGTATGGATGCTGTTATTGTCCGTTGCTGTTAAAGTTGTTTTTATCAAGTCTTGAGTAACTTGGCATATGTTTTCTTCTTCTTCTCCTTTGTCATAATCTGCCTCCTCCACTCCTGAAGATTTTTGCAAATGAAAGGGGTGTTATTCGCCATCTCATTTGAATCGGATTTGTAGACATATTTTCACTTCCAAAGCACAAAAGCATTTTTTTTTTTATATCAATGGGTAAAATATACAAAATTGGTTGTCTTCAAAACTTGTCGTTTTATATTGTCAATGATTGAAATTCACATCACTGTAAATGTTAATGTGACTGTCTGTACCCAAACTGTTGATGTACGCAGTTGATTTCTTGAGAAAGAGATCATAAAGGAGTTCAGCTTGATTTTTGATTATCAGTATTATTTTTTGGAGGGGGCAGATGTTGCACATAATATTGTATTCAGTTTAAAGAGCAAATGCTTGTAATAGCCCTAATATAGTCGGCTTACTTCGAATCATCTGGTCATCTCATCCGATCGGGTGGTCGCATTACACAACATTTCGTGAAACACCGACAACGGAAGATCATGTGAAGATGCACGTTAGATTTGCCTTAGGGTTTTCACAGAGTGTCGCGTTAATTAGACCGGACCATTTGTAGATGAGACGGATTTATTTTACAAAAATTACCCCCGAAATTTCGTGAATAAAGGGGCATGTTTCGCATGAGGCCTGGTTACGCGACCATCTGACTCGACGCGATGACCCGATGATTCGAAGTAAGCCGCCCTATAATCTCGCCTTTTTGTGTGTACCATTTTCAGTCAACATGAGGACATACAGATTATCATTCTTTAAAAATGCGAGTTTCATGTATTTATACGAATTTAATATGCGGAATGTAGTCATCCTGCAACTATGTCTTGTTATGGGTTTCAATTCCCATTCATTCGTCTACATGCAGTAGATCAATATTTATATACAACTTTGTCTAGGACCAGACACAAATATTCTATGCACTGCTATGATTTGTTCAAACTCTCTTGATCTTATTCTCAAGGGAATTTCGACATTCTGAAAGATATGGCTACGTATTCCAGTTCCTCCTTCTCAGTAGAAAAGCATCTCGTACATTATTATCTTTAATACATCGAAGTATCTTCCTATCATCAATTTGTCCCATCTTCTCTGTATCCTTCGTAAGTCCGGGGGAAGGGGTGTGTTTCACAAAGATCTTAAGTCGAACTTAACTCTAAGTTGGACTTAAAAATTACGGAGAGCCATTTGTAGCCTTAAAATAAAATGTATTCAAAAGCAAAAATTCAAGTATTTTAGACTTTTCATAAATTCAACATCAAGAACATGAAATCTTCTTGGTAATAGAAAATATGAATGATTTGAATCAACATGTTATGCCTTTAAAAATAACTTTTACAATTGCTATTAAATGGCTTTTCACAAGTCCAACTTAGGATCTTTGTGAAACATCCCCGGAGGAGGTGTTAGGGAGGTGTGGATGGTATGTACCGACAAGAGACAAACAATACATGGTTGACTGATCTAAAGCGCCATAGGCAAGGGCAGCGTTTGACAGAACATCTTCGAAAAACACCTTATTTCATTGATTAACGTCTCTCAACAGAAGTCGATCGTTATCTGAAATCTTGGGGCTTGTCTTTCTATTGTCTCTTGAATAGAAAGGGATGTCCATTGTAATGCTACATGCGTATGTTTTAACCACATTGTTATGCAGTAATCGACTAAAGGTTAGGTTTTTATTTAGCAACCACGTGTAAACAGGAAATAGCATAGTCATGTTGGATAGACAAATAATGTCTGTAAAATGTTATGCTCCGTATATTCTCCATATTTAGGTGTATTTGATGATTCTTTTTTCTGTGTGTATTTAACGTTTCTATCAACATATGTAGGGTCCATGCTATCAATATACTATAGACTTAGCTAGGGGAGTCAAACTTTGTGCGCGCCTGATTGTGTGTGTGCGTGTGTGTGATGGAGAGAGAGAAAGAGAGGGGGGCGGATAGACAGACCAGAGATTTAGGGCGTTTGAGTAGAGCAAAGGTGTAGACGAAAGCTTCAAGCACACACATAGAGAGAGAGAGAGAGAGAGAGGGGATGAGAGGGAGAGGAAGAGAGATGTAGAGATAGAGAGAGAGAGAGAGAGAGAGAGAGAGAGAGGGGTGAATAACAAGAGTACAATTAACAGGTCTATTTCTTTCTTATTCTTATACTCATACTTTTCCGAATATCATTTGAATGAATCCGCACAAACCTACATGACTTGTAATTAATAGATTAATTGTCAATCGCGCTCATTATTTTCTGAGGAAAGTCGTTAGAAATCACACTCGCATTTAGAAGAGAGAAAGAACCACTCAGAAAACGCCTATAGTCTGATTGGAGAGATAGAAAGAGCTTAAGCAAACACTTTGGCAATAAAAGGTATGAATCAGACCTACCTTAATTGTTTACATAATCTAATGTCTCAATTGCCTATTGTGGTATGCAGGTCGGCTTTTAACAGTCCGATCTATAGAAAACAATGCCATTGTCTGGTGACGTTTGCGGATAAATTGCATTTATTTGTCGTGTCTAAGGTACTCGATGGAGATGAAAGAATTGTCTGAATAGGGTGACAGGAAAACTGTGATTCACTTTAATTTAGATGCTCCTTAGCAATCCGTGATCTGTGTACATACTACGGGTGTATATCACTATGTTAAAATGTAATATATATATTCAACTAGTATATTGAAATGCTGGTGTATGTTATAAGAGTCGTTGTACATATTATAATAATAAAATAATAATGATAATATATTAACAATAATAAAAATAATAATGACAATGTTAATCAAAGTATATATGAGTTTTGTTTGGCGCCAAATCCACTTGTTGGCAAATACTCAAGGCGCCCTTGTGAAGAAAAAGAGTCCCATAAAAGTATTTGCATTATAACAAATAAACAGCAGTAAGAAAGAACATACAGAAATAAAAGAACAATTATTTATGACCCTAAGTTTTAGCGAGGTTTGATGTTTTTTTCTTCATTTCCTAATTTTGCCTCGTCGAATGACAAATTGAAATGAAGCGTTTCACTTTAATAAGCCAAACTCTCTCTTTGTTTTATCATTCTTCACAGATAACTATACACTAGACATTGGGGAAGAAGGCGAAAATTACGCGGACGAGAGTCTCCCCTTGCCGTCCGCATCGACATCGGAGGGCTCCCCTCGGGGCGACATGGACGATTCCAATGTTGTCACAGGATATCGGGGAAATTCGTGGGTCTTCGAAAATAAACTCGGCGTGGCCGAAGATCTCCGATACCTGTCGCACATGCCCGAACTTTGTGACGTAACGTTCCTTGTAGGCGAGACGAGGGAACCTATCTGCGCAGTACGGGCCATTTTAGCTGCAAGGAGCAGGTAAATTCAGATGTGCAGGGGAGTTTCAGAAAGAGAAAATAATCAATTAAAGTATACAGTACTTAATACGGACTATGAAAAGACGAAAGAAGAGGAGCAAAATGTATTTCTTTCTCACATTACATTAACAAAAAAGATATCTTATGTATTAATTTGTGATAGTCTATTGTTTAGGTGCTTCACATACTATTCTGTAAGATTTGCATGTACTGTAGTCTCTGGGTAAAAGATGTTTGCTAATAACAAAGTAAGGGGTCATTAAGTTGTCATAGGTTTTCTTGTGAGATAATGATTAATGTTTTCTTTTAAAATTTCATATCCGCAGAATTTTCCACAAGTTGCTATATTCAGCAGCTCGGGGGACTACTCGTAAGAAGAACGTATCGACCACGGACAAGCTCGGAAAGCGAGTATCGCAGATGATACGAAGAAGCAGTATCGATCTTGGAGAAGATTATAGCGCTCTCAGTGGTCCTAGGACGATCGTCATCGAAGAGTTTGATCCGTCAGTCTTCCATCAACTCATCCAGTACTGTCACACCGGATGCGTCACCCTCAAACCTAAGATAGTACTAGGTGAGACAATATCAATGTGTCTTGCTTATTTAAAGGGATTGGGTGACTATGTCTCATATTCTGAAACAAAATCCTGGATTTAGCTCATGCTGCAATCATAATTATAAACCTTTAGGTCAGTCAGGAACCCCGTGACTTTTACAAGCCGATCGCCTGTCTGATTATCAAGATATTTATGATTGGAAATCGAAATAAAATGTTGTGTTTTCCTAACGGTTTTCATAACACTACAGTCTAATGGGGGAAATGAGTTTGGTAAAACCGGTAACTCAAAGATTTTTATTTTGTTGAGGCACTTCATGATCATTTTTAAACGCAATTTGTTTAGGTCTTCAATATTACACCATATCACAGACACTGATAGCACGTAGGGCCATGTATCTCATATTTAACATTGTTAAACGATGCCTTTAATATCTGTTGCATATGAAGCGTTATTTCGGATGCGATTAGCGCATACAAGAGTAATTCAAAGCGATATTTTTTTTTTTTGGGGGGGGGGGGGGGAGGGGTCCTTAGTACGAATTCGGTCTATGATATTACTTTTGCAATTCGCGTCATCATGTGCAGTAAACAGTTCACTCATCCAGTATACTGTTAGTGTTTCATTTCAATTGCGTTTTCGTACCCGCTGATTAAGCCTTAGCAGATATTTGCTTTCACTTTGTTATTTCATCATTAGTATCATTGTCTTCGTCATCATCATCATCCTCATCATCATCATCGTCGTCATCATCACATGGTGTAATGAATAATGCTTAGTGTACAATGAGCTTAACTTTTTAATAAGTCATGTACATAGAGCCTTAAGTTTGTTTCAATATTCCTAGAAGGACACAGTCATACCTATAGACTGACCACTTTATCGTCATTTATATTTTATATATTTGTAATTGTTCTTATAGGTTTGATGAACGCATCTGATCACTACGGGTTAGACGAGTTAAGACGAGCCTGTATGACGTACCTTCAGAACTGCGTCAATATCGATACAGTGTGTTTACTCCTTCGCTCTGCTGAGAAGTACATCCAATACAAGTCTACCAAGTCACTTGTACAGAAGGTATGTATGAATAATTGACAGTGCTTTGATATACTGTTGACAACGATGTCAATTTTCTTTAAAGTTAGAAATAAATCAAAATATGACAGGTAACCAGAGAATCAGCGTGCTGGCATTTTGCTCTCAAATTATATTGACAAAATGCCATTAATGATTGGTGGTTGCGTAAAAAGTGACTTCGTTATAAGTGGAGCAATTTCAAGATTAATATTTTTATTAACTTTTGCTTGACGATCCTTTTTCGATTCATCAAAGGCGTGACTTATTGACGATTCACAAATTGTATTATACGAATATTGGGCTTAATATGCAATGAATGGATTTACCAGGACCATGGTATAAAATAGTCCTGCAAGTCATCTTTGATACAGTATGAATATGTTTGAATGATTAATTTTATATTGATAAATCGATGAATACTTGAGAAAGAAGATGATTTTTAAACACTTTCACAATTATTTTTCATTTTCTGAGTGTATTTTGTTTAACTTTTTATATATATTATTTTTGTATAGGCACTCGAGTTTGTGGACATAAACGCAGAATCGGTTTTGAGACTACCAGCCTTCACGGCGCTTCCTAATCACGTGGCCAGGCTTATTCTATCACGTGACGAGCTTCAAGCAGACGAACTTACTAAATTCCAAGCCGCACTCGCATGGAGTCGCGCGTACATGGAAAAACACCCCTCCTCAAAGCTACGTGACGTCATGACTCCGTTCATAGACAGTATCTCGTTTCATCTGATCCGGCGACAACCCTCATGGCAGTCGGTAAACCGACCGGGGCGGTTCCGGATCAAAAGATCATGACTGCGCTGGCCTACCAAGCCGATCCGAGCAGTATCGAACCCGGTAGCATAGTGACGACACCAGCAAGATTAAGATTATCAATGCTTAGCCTGAACGTACATGATTCGCCGACACCCACTATAGACTATCGAGAACAGACAACTCATCGTCATCGATTAAATCCGCGACGTCGTACGCGTCGCTGAACACATCTCGCTCCAGCGGTATCGATAAGCTCCCTTTGGACAATGAAACAGACAATGAGCCAGACAATCCTGAGCTTGGTAATCAAACTCTCGATCTCGACGACGATTTTGACCTGAAACATGTCACAATAACAACAGTAGCGGGTATATCGAGAACGGTGATAGGGTGAACGGAGGCGATGATGATGATGAGGAGGAGGAGGAGGATAATTCGGACGAGCGTCATGATCACGTCGATTTGATGTTTACACAGGATCGTTGTTTAGTCCGCCATGTTTAAGTGATACCAATACGAGTTGTTCTATGTCGATTTGTTCAGATTGGACCGATACGAGTAGTAGTGCTGGTGGAAGCTTCGGCCGTGCGGATCAGAAGGAGAGTAACTTCAAGCTTCTTGTTACGGAATAGATCTTCATCTGTTTAATAACTTGCCCCGAGGATAATACTAGGTCTTATGTATACCAAAGGTTCTAGTGGATATACGATGGAGGACTTCTCACCATGAGTCGACTGTCTTCTAACAATAGGGACTTTTAGATTTGCACGACGAGAACGTGGACTGCACGTGTGACATCCTTTTAAGGCAATGTGACGTCATTTTTAAGGCACTGACAGTGACGTCACATTGCATTAAAAGGATGTCATACGAGCAGTCCACGTTCTCGTCGTGCAAATCTAAAAGTCCTCTAATATGAAAGGTGTATAACACATGAAAAGAATCTAATCAAATTAGCTATTTGATGGTCTATCATCGTGAGATGGTAACAACTATTTATCATGTTTATTGTTTATATTATAGGAATATATTCATTGCGTAATACAGGACCATTTATGCGATACAGAATGATGTATGTATTTACCATTATTACCCTAGTAAATATTTGATATTATGTGATATTTGAATGAGACGATGTAATGGACATAATATCTTGAAATGAGTTATTGCATGTTGTAAAATTGCTTGTAAATATAATCGCCACTTCCTAAGGCTTTAAAATTATTTATTTATCTATGTACAATAAGTATTCAATTATACATCTCATTGGATAGTGTAGCTTTGTTACATGTTTATGAATGTACATACCAGGGGCGGATCCAGGCGGAGGCAGGGGAGGGGGCCGAAGTGGGGGCCCAATTCGTGAGAAAAATATTTAACGGCGAAACAGCCAGCCTGTCAATAAGCTCGGGGGGGGGGGGAGGGGGGGGGTTGTTGATGTTGTCACTGTATATTTACTCAGAAGTATGACAAAGCAAGAAGCAAAACATGATATTTGAATAGACTTGTTTATTATGATTAAAGGCATCTCAATGGATAGGATCACTTATATTAGTTGTTGCTATGTGGGGCATGCTTAGAAAGCGTTTTAGTTGTGAAGGGAAATTTTTGTTCAGGAAGTGGTGCATAACTTAATAGTTAACAGGTGTCAGGTCTATTGTAAATCAATGTGGGATGCTACAATACTGAAATAACTAGAAACTATATTTGTACAAGCAACATAAGTATTTAAAATGTTATATAGCCATTCATCATTTCAACGTCTAATTTCTCGTATCAAAAACAAATTGGTCACCATGCTTATGAGAAGTTGTATCAATAGTAATTGGTAACTGATTTAGGTCGTGAAGTTCAAAGTTTCAAACAGCGATACTATAGTCGTAAGGTGAGATATAGGTCATTTAGATTAGTACCGTGAAGTCTCCCTCAATGGGATACACAAAAGAAGAAGAGAGTTCTTCGAATTTCGAAAAGATAACACATTTGACTAAGGTGACACTTTCTCTGCACATCTTTGAAGAATTCAGAGTTCTTTGCAAGGTTCTACGAAAACACAAAATAATGTTTGATGACCCAGAAGTGAAAGCCAAATGCAGCAGAAACAGAGGCATTATCAAACTTTATGATTAATATCTTTCAGTGAAATTGTAATATCCTGATGTCCGACCAGGAAGGGTAAAATGCCTAAAGTTATAATGTGAATAACACAATTGTTATGGTTAAAGAATATTGATTGATTGTGTTTGTTTTTGTTTTGTTTGTTTCCCTGTCTTTATTATATTTGGTTGGCATTTTATTTGACAATGACTATTACGATTGTCAGCTTTCATAATTTTAATCGCCAGCCGTAATGATGGTAGACACGGTCAAAGAACTGAATCCAAGCTCAGTCAATACTTTCCGACGGTGGTCAGAGAGGGGAATAGATGGGGTGAGGGAAAGAAAAAAAGAGAGAGAGTGGGGGGGGGGGGGGGGGGTAAAGAGAACGAGGTAGGAGAAATAGAAAAATACATAAATTGACACGGGGAGAGAATGAGATAGAAAACGAAAGAAGTAGCAAATGAGGAATAGATACAAACATAGATCGAATGAGAGGAAGCAGAAGTCACAGGTTGGTGAATTTCACATAGTGAGAGATAGAGAAGAAAAAGAAAGATACAAAGAAAAGGGAGACAGGGGAAGAGAATGAGAGAAAAGAAGAGAAGTAAATAAGGATAAGATACAGAGGGATAGAATGGGTGGAAGAGAGTGAGGGCAAGAATGATAAACATAGAGATAATATGAGAGGGGGAGCGAGGAAGAGTTACAGAAAGCAAGAGAAGAGAGAGAGAGAGAGAGAGAGAGAGACAGGGGGAAGAGAATGAGAGAGAACCAGAGGAGTAAATAAGGATAAGATACAGAGGATAGAATGGGTGGAAGAGAGTGAGGGCAAGAATGATAAACATAGAGATAATATGATAGGGGAGCGAGGAAGAGTTACAGAAAGCAAGAGAAAGAGAAAGAGAGAGAGAGAGAGAAAGAGAAAGAGGAAATGAGGGAAAGGTACAAGGAGAAAGAGAGAAGGGTTGCGATATAAAATTATCACTAGATGGCGCTATAGCACTGCTTATTCCAGATTCCTTTTTTTCCGTATATAGGGACACTAGCTTATTATAATATTTGAAACAGTTACAACATGGACGACCAAGAGGATAGAGGAAAGTTATTTCTTGATAACCAAACTTTAATAGCAATTGTATTGAACAGTAAACAAAATTACATTTACAAATGAGTTGTCGTACATGTATATCTGCTAATTTACTTTGATGCCCCACAATAAATATCATGGACAATCATGGATTAAAAGAAAACATACACATACACGTGACTCATCGTAGTTGTGAATTCACCAAAGAAATTCATATTAATCATGACTATTTGAAGGGGTTGTAAAATAACACAGAAAAATGAAACAAAAGTGCTGTTGTAATAGAATTTTTGCACAATCAAAAATGCAGTTAGATTTCATGGCTATTTATATCATGTACCTCGTATGGGACTTACTTTGTCCACTCTTTAATTTCTAAGCATTACCGTCTACCCTAAGCATTAATGGCTTAGGGTTAATACTTCCTTGGCACTTTGCTCCTAAATACATACAATTTATTAATACTACAAGCATCAAAATCATTAAAGCCCCACTGTCCTACTTGTAGCTACTTACTCCCTCTATATAGAAAACTTTCCCAATCGGTGCCTGTTGGTCCCCCATGATCCTCTTTTTCTTATGTTAGTTGAAAGCTAAGTTAATGAGATAGCCACCTGTCAGTGACCTCGCTGTGTGGTCTAATCTCTTCTGGCCTAGTAGTATTGACGGTCTTTAATTGCTTTAAAGAATCGGATACAGTCTACCCGAGAAATATCTACACTTGGTGGACGTACCAGGGGCTCGTTTCACAAAGCCTTTTTTCAATGACAAATGACAAAAATCAGTGACAAATCTGCTGATAACCAATCAGAAGCAAGGATTTCAGTAGCTTATAACAAAAACTGTCATTTGTCACTGATGACAAGTTTTGTGAAATGGGACCCTGGTAATATCCAATTACAAGTACTTTAGAAATACATGTACTGTGAAACCTGTATATAAAGACCGGCTCAAGGGAGACAAGAAACAGGTGGTTTTCAAAAGCAGGTGGTCTTTATAATATGTGCAGGTTTTTTCTTTTAACAAGTCTCAATGAGAAGCCATTTCAAAGGGAAACAATTATTCTTTATAAACAGATAGTCTTCTATATACAGGTAGTCGCTAAAGCAAGTTTGACTAATCTTTTTTATAGTAAGGAACTCTTGTCAGTTTTTGCATTTTGTTTTGTACCTGTTGCACATGACGGTGTGTTCAGTTATGACGCGGTCAACCTTCGAAAAACAAAAACAAAAACAACCAATTTCCCCCCCCCCCCCAAAAAAAATATATATATATATATAAATAAATAAATAAATAAATAAATAAATAAATAAATAAATAAATAAATAAAAATAATAATAAGCCGCCGTGGTTTCTTACGTGTTAATGAATGACAACTAAGCGCAACAAAGGTTTTTTTTTCAGCATTCCTTTTTTTTTGTCGTGTAGATGCATTAAATCATATCAGTCTTCCTTTAAAACCAAGGAAAAAAATTTGATTTGTGATTTGAATGTACACCAAATTCATTTGTATGCCTACGCCTGTATTTTTCAATTCAATTATAGAATTTGTTTACCCAAATCCCCATATGTCTTGCTAACTTAATACCCATCATTAGTATGTTCTCCTTTTATGTTTGTGTACCTATTATGTTATGGTTGTCAGGATTGCATGTATATTTGCAATCTATAAAATATTTTGCAATTCGCCCCTTGGCCGCGATGAATTTTATTTGTAAACCATTTCAATTGAATTCAACCATGGAGCTCTAAACTGCTACCCCCCTTGATTTAAAACCCCGCTGCACCATACTTATAGTTACTTGCGCCCTCTATATTGCAAACAATGCCTAATATGTGACCATTCGTCCCCCATGATCCCCTTTTTCTTACGCTAATTGAGAGCTGATTTTATGAGATAACCAACCACCTGTCAGTGACCATGCAGGGAGGTTTAATCCCTCCTGGCCAAACTAGTGCAGTGGGGATTTAAAGGGGATACGACATCACATTACATGTGGGACACACACAGTAATCACAGACACATTGGTCCCCCATGATCCTCTATTTCCTATGCTAATTGAGAGCTGATTTTATGAGATAACCAACCACCTGTCAGTGACCATGCAGGGAGGTTTAATCCCTCCTGGCCAAACTAGTGCAGTGAGGCTTTA
>JAVYIG010016267.1:0-31971 GCA_035222895.1 Strongylocentrotus droebachiensis | reverse complement strand
AGTGAAACATTTGCAAATAAAAAGCGGGTATGTATTCATTGGATATGAATACTTTAGGTTTGATACAATTTACTGTATAACTAATAAGTATTTTAAAATATCACGTATTCAGTTACACACTACTACTCCTTTAATGGAACGCTGCATTTATTGCTACCAACCTGTTAATCAATATTACTTAATTCTGAAATCAATCATGAATCGTAGTTGATTGAGATACGATTTGGATGTTCATCGTATTGAAAATACCTGTGAATTGTTATGGATGCTGGGAAAATATAATTTAATCCTTTCTACAATGAAAATTCAATATGATTATGAAATTACATTATCAATTCGAAATATACAATTTAATCCTTTCTACAAAGAAAATTAAATATAGAATTACATTATCAATGGGAGCACATGTTTTACCAAGATTGGTTTTTAAGCATGATATTCCCACCTCCCAATTAAAAAATTATATTTCAGACACATGTATTAAACAGATGTATTACGTCGGGATGGAAATATCAACTCCAATATCGTTAATCTGTATCAACGTGGAATTTACGTACTTAATTATGAGTGCTATGACCATCTCGATATCAATAATATAATAATGTTGCATTAATATTAAGCGCCTTTTCAAGAGAAACAAAGCACAAGAAGAGTGAGTGTTGACATCAACTGTTTACCCAGTGTTCTATACGTATTTTAGCATTCAGAAGGACAAATACATGTAACTATATATGTAAGTCTATTTCTATTTGATATTTAGGCAAAAAGATTGATATGCATTTATACGAATTTATGGATGTGAATTTATTGCTCTTTTGAAATGCCCCTTTGATTGCGCATACATTGACTTCGCTAGAAAGAGTAAGGAATTTCAACAGCAACATTTTGCTGAAAAGTTGCAATGCCAAGCAGTGTGAGAATGCAATGCAATACGTGCCTTCCCTCCGAGAGTGATTTTCAGTTGCCCCCCCCCCCCCTCCCTCCCCAATAAGAATAGATTTTCACCCCCTCCCCTTCCCATATATATTGCAAATATGGGACCCAACATTTTGAGAAGTATACCCACTGTTGATATTATATGGCCTGTCTGTATTTGGAACAAATACACATGTAGGCCTACAAACAACCGAAGAGAACAGAGTGACGCTAAACGCAACGAGACTTTTTCGTATTTGTTTACTTAGAAAACGCGGTTCCATTATTCCTCTCTCTTTCTCTCTCTCTCTCTCTCTCTCTCTCTCTCTCTCTCTCTCTCCCTCTCTCCCCCCTCTCTCCCTCTCTCTCTCTCTCCTCTCTCTCTCTCTCTCTCTCTCTCTCTCTCTCTCTCAATTCAATTCAATTCAATTCGTTTTGAATAATGATGCGACAGTCTCCACGGCAAATATTGGAGGAATATCGTTACAGGCAAGTTTTCTTAGGCTGGAACAGATAGACTGAATTTCGGAAGAAAAGTCCATTGTATCAAAACGGGCATATAAAAATGTAGCGATGGGGCAGTTGGAAACATCTCTCTGTCTGTCTACAATAATTCCTATTCTTTGATATAAAAAATTACCATTATTTTACAACAGCGCGAACTCTGCACCCTTCGCATTGTGTTCAGATCTCCTAATGATAAAACGCTGCTCTTGTCGTTTGTTTGTGTGTTTAATGTTTGTATTTTCCTTGTTGTCGCTGTTGCTTTTTGTCTTGACTTTTAACGACTCAGGCTTTTGAATGACACGAGCAAAAGCTTGGGTACCAACAAAATCCTGAACTACAAAAAATGGTGGCATTATTTCAATTTAGATTGCGATATAATCATCTCACAATATTTTTCTTCTTCTGATATTCAATTTGAGGAAGTTGAACATGGAGGACCCTAAAAGGCCCATAGGGCCTGCAGAAGGTGTACCAAATATACCATCTCTTGAAGTCCTTGAAGATGCTGGATTTCCCAAGATACCTAAAGTTTTTGGTGAACCCGCGCAGGCCATCAAGGTTTTCGAGGAGTACAATAAAATTGTCGTTACGGATGAGATACAGCAAATGTTTGATGAACGGATGGACTTTACTAAGCCAGATGTCCTCGAAAAATTGCAGGTATTTAGCCAAGTGAAAACATTATGATCTAGTCAGATCTACATAAGTTCTTTTTTTTTTCACAGCTGAAAGGAGAACCATGAAAACATTATTATAATGGATCTTGATTAGAGTGTAGACACATTGTTTGATAAAATATAGAGAGGTATAGAGAAACATGTACAGATCAGATTACTGCGAAAGATGAGACTTCATTAAACAATAAAAATATGGATACAAGAAGAAAACTAATATAGAGGAGCGGTGGGACAAGGTAACAATTGACTTTAGAACTCTAAATTATGGCTGTTATGAATTCTATTTTAAACACAATAGCAGATATATTTGTATTTTTTTGCACACATCTCAAAACTAATCAATGTACTAGCCTTTTTTAGCCAGTTTAGCATATCATTGCTGATTTTAATTGCATCACTATTTCATTCTAGACTCTTGCGGATATTCCAAGACACAGCATGTTTAAAATCATTAGTTTATAGTTATACCCGTTTCAGCTGTAGTTGGCTTATAAAGTACCCTGCAATTTTATTTCGCTTATACTTTTATCTCCTGATTTTTCTGCCCAGAGTGTTTGGCTACATGCAAGCTATCTAGCACTGGAACGCTGTGGGTTCGAGCACTTGAAACCAATGTTTGGACCTGGCAAGATCTCAGACATTCTCCCCTTAATGTTCATGGCATACGGTGATTGCCCAGAGGTAAATGTTATTTAGTACTTAACACGATCGTAAACAAATTAAAACAAAAAGGCTTTTGTATTTCCTTCAAAACACATGTTCAGATCACATAATAGGTATTTTTCATGTTTGCACATTTGAATAGAAGGCTCACAATGATAATGAATTTGCCAAATTTGATTTGCGGTCTTCTAAAAATATCTAAAACTAAAAATTATGAGTAAAAAGGTATTACTTTCTCAAGAAATAATATCACAAAGAAACTCACACACACACACATACACACACGCATCAGTACGCTGTTCACATAAGTATCGTGATTTATCTTGTCTTTCATGTTAGGTGTTGAAATTGGGGGCGTATGTTCAGGATCCTTATGTCGCTATACCGCCACCTAGCGTGGTTGATATTGGTAGTGAAATGCCGAACCTCAATCTGGTCTCCCTGGCCGGTAAGACCGTAGGTCTTTCGGATCTCCATATCAACAAGGACAGAACGATGATGATCATGGCTTCATCAGCTTCCTGACCTCCGCTTAGGGTGAGAAGATCAAGATTTGAAGAGTTTAATTCCAAAAGGAGCTAAATCCACTTTCGATGAAAATTGAGTTATTGATATCAAAACATTGTGTACTTCAGTACCCGTCTTTCAACCAAAGCATTTACCTAACTTTTGGGAACAATGATAAAAAAATGCACCTTCTAAAATATCACTTTTCCTTAGACGCCTGTACAAAATTTGGTAACAAAATTAGACTTAGCCCCTTTTATTATATTTCATTACTCTCAGAGGGAAGGCAAGTATTGCATTGTGTTCTCACTGTTGGGTTTTTTCTATACAGTGCGTCCCAGAAAAAAGGAAACCGAGAACTATCGATGTCTTATCATAACTTAGTCACATTTATAATTAATAAATTACACATAGGCTAATTAGAAAGCTTAGATCCTCCTCTTTCATTTGATGCAACTCATGTGATGCATATTTCATGCATGAGTGAATAAAATGGATATGAAGAGAGGAAACCAAAAAGTCATTTGGCGGGCGGTATCTGAATTTCAAAGAGAAAATCAAATTTCTAAAAAGTTGAGTTTTTGACCTGGCATATGACACCTCAATCATGAAAAATTGGCAAGGAATGACAAAGTTCTGTTTGTTTAAAGTAGTGCTTGCATTTCCATAATTTGATCAAACGAATTCGTTTTCACTGGCTCCCTGCCGTAGCAACAAGCCGAATTGACAAAATACTTAACTCCGTTTCGTTGACAATCAGCCATGCATGAAGTCTTTCGTCTACGAAAAGACATCATGCATGGCTGATTGTTTTCCTCTTCTTCTTCTTCTTCTTCTTCCTCTTCTTCTTTCTCTTTTTTTTCTTCTTCTTCTTCTTCTTCTTCTTCTTCTTCTTCTTCTTCTTCTTCTTCTTCGTCTTGTTCTTCCTTTTCTTCTTTCCCCCCCTCCTACTTCTCCTCCTCATGCCCCCTTCCCCCTCTCCCTCCTCCTCTTCCTCCTCCCCCTCCTCCTCCTCCCCCTCCCTCTCCCCGTCCTCCCCCTCCTCCTCCCCCTCCTCCTCCCCCTCCTCCCCCTCCTCCCTCCCTCTTCCCGTCCTCCTCCTGTCCCTCCTCCTCGTTCTCCCCCCTCCTCCTGCTCCCCTCCTTTTGTTTTATTTTATAATGTTGAATTCATGAATTTATTTCCAATCTTGTCGTCTTATAGGCCTGTGTAATAGGTGGTACGCTTGCAGGTATTGTTCGCGACTACCGAACCCAGGTCGATTTCCTAGCCGTCTACCTCGCCGAAGCTCATGCCGAAGGAGTGTGGTCTCTGGGGAGCAATGTCAGCTACATGAAGCGTCACAAGTCTCTTCAAGATAGAATTGATGCAGCTAAGTACGTGAGGAAGCTACAGTAGGGACTTTTAGATTCTGCACGACGAGAACGTGGACTGCCCTTTTAAGGCAATGTGACGTCACTGCCAGTGCCTTATTAAAAAAGGACGTCACATTGCCTTAAAAGGGCAGTCCACGTTCTCGTCGTGCAGAATCTAAAAGTCCCTATTAACATTGCCTCCAGGACTAAGAGCATTATCATATTTCGTACAATCTACAATGAGTAACATTCTGTATATAACATTAGACGAAACCCGTTAATGCTCATCTGATTATTTAGGCTGAAGATTTGGTTTAATGGATTGGTAACGGAGCATTATTTTGTTATTTACCCATTCATGATGATCATCAACATATTACGACTTGGCTCAGTCACTTTTGATTCAGGGCAATGACAAGTTTTGATATACCAAAGTGAATGTAAGAACAGACCATCTGTTCCATTAATGGTGCCTTACCCAAAACACATCTGCAATTTCAACTAGCAACTACGCTAAAGGTTTTTTTTTAAGTTGGCAAAGTGGTGATGTTCAAAACCACCGTAGGCCTATCCAATACATGTTGGTAACATTTGGCTCTCGACATAGTTCCAGTATTATATGACTTCTCATTACATCATTAGCATCATTATCTTTATTTTTTGTATATAGATAGCTGTTAGTTGTCAACTATTGTAGTGGTTAGAAACCAGCTTTTTCCCTTTTTTTATTTTTCTTTTATTAGCAAGTTTCTCTCTTCCTTTTATATTTAGACTTAAAGATGAAGTTGAGTTCTGGTCATGCGATTAATTGTGAAAGAAATGGTGTGGAATCGATCAGAAAAGGTTGATCAGCTAGCATATAAGTATTGGTGTGTACTGCAAGGCACTTGAATCATCAAAATTGAAGAAATTTGGCTTGTAAAGTTACAAGCGCTGTACACAGACATAATTATGTATATGGGACTACACGAACATGTGGCATAAAAAACGGCCCGATTATTTTGCTGTTACATGCCATATTTAGAATATTAAGGTATTTGAAGAGCCATGCTTTTCAGGGAACATTTTTAATCTGATGTTCTTCCATACTTGCATAATAACATCGATAACGCTCACAAATCATTTTTCACCTCTTCCACGGAACTCAACCTTCTCTTTAAGTATGACTGAGAGGTGAGAGCTGCAAGCACATCATAGATCTGCCATTTACTATTTAGTGATCATACAGTCCTTACAAACATCATTATCCTGAAATAGTTAAATGTGCATGGATACGTATATTTTATGTTTTCAGAGATCTTCTCCAGATAGATGCCGAGACACACGATTGCATGACTGATGACGTCAGTGTTACTTCAAAGTTCCGCCTCGTCGTTGATCAGATGGACAACCTCTTCTCCAGGATGTTCAAAGCGCACCCAGATCGGGTGATATTTATCCGTGATGGGAAGATCGTGTACTTCGGTAAAAACATCATGAGTCAGATGCAGGAACCTTCACGCCTGATGACCCATGAAGCACGTGAATGGTTGGAAGCGAACGTTGGGCCAGCTTAGCAGCAGTAATATCATTGTCGTACACACTTTAAACTCTAATCAGGTCTTAGCTGCGATTTAATCATCTTATGAACGTGTTATCAGATGTAGTGTTTAAGTTCTTTTCTTGTTTATGGATACTGAATTTCAACCAAATTCAACTTATGAAATCACCCACAAGAGTTTTTCAACACTTAGGTACGAACAGTGCCAGTGGAAATCTATTTTTGTTATAGCATGGGTGCCCATATATGAAATTTGTAAACATTCATAACGTCACATAATCTCCAATTTGATGCAAACTCCAATTAGGCCCTAAACGGAGTCTTGCCTACAAAACAAAATATGCCATTGCAGAATTGATGTTATGTTTTCAACCAAATACAATGCCTTTAAACAAAACATAACAGATTTTAGGCCTACTCATCATCAGGCGATATAGTGTCTACCTCATACATAATTACCCAATTGACGATGACTGTTTAAGTTCCTCCTTCTTATCTTTCTGTCTTTCTTTCTATTTTTTGTCTAACTTTCTATCTTTCTTTCTTCTTTTTTCTTGTTCTTGTTTTTTTTTGTGTGTGGTACTTTACCGGCTTTGGTATTGCTGTAATATATATCATCACAGAATACCGACACAACTTAAACGGATGCTCGGAATTGGCGTTTAATAATGGCTCTGTTAAAAGGGTGTGAGGTTACTTCATAATGAGGTGACATAACAATAACAAGAATTGAGAAAAGCTTGATAATAATGACACACTTTATATTTCAAAAAACTGTTATTAGTCTTTCTTATGAAGAACCTTTTCATTGTTTAAATATAAGAAAAGTATAAATATGTCAGCAGAAGTGTACAAAGAGCGGATATTGTTTCATATTGCTTGACATGAACAAAACTAATGAAGTCTCCAGAGAAAATGTAAACTTTGGGAACAGATATAAACATTTGTCATGGTCAATATATCATATGCAATGATGTCCTCTTTGTTGTATATTTTATAAAACAAATTTAAAGAAATATATAAACATCTTAAACTGATGATTCCTTCATTTCATGTCTAAAAGTACTAAGTGAATGTATTATGTTAATTCTCACTTTTAGGGAGGGGCGTGCTTTGGCGTCTGCAGTTTCATGATCTCTAAACAAATTGCCGAATTATTTGCAACTTGTATCAAGGTGATATCTGCAGATCTGATCAGGAAAGAAGTGTCTATTGAAAAGAAGAGTAATTCGATGTGTGAGGGAGAGCAACGGAGGATCGAAAGGAAAGAGATAGAAAGAAACAGAGAGAGGGAGAGAGAGAGAGAGAGAGAGAGAGAGAGAGGGAGAGAGAGAGACAGCGAGACAGATAGAGAAAGAGAGAGAGAGATGTATATAATCGTGAGAGGGGCAGGGAAAAAAGGAAATCCTTACGGTATTCATATAGTAGTAAAATGAATCACCCTATAAAGATTGAATAGGGATTTTAAGAAACAAATGCAGTTTATTGATGGCACAGATAAAGGGTTTAGATATTCAGATGCACCTCAATGTGTTCAGTTTCAAACATGAATGCGCTAATGACCTCAAAAAGAATGATGGAACAATGCAAGATGCTGACAACATATACAGTTAATTAAAAACAATAATTTTCTAGGCCCTGGAAATCGAGCGTTCTAAGCCCAACTCGTGCGTAATTACGTATGCATTCTTTAATCATGTGAACTTGCTCTCGATTGATGGAAATAAACCTTAGCTCATATTTGTGCTTTGCAACTGATGGGCTAAATTACATAAGATGTAGTTTCAGTGCTCACTACCCCCCCCCCCCCCCCCTCCCACACTGAGCGAATTCTCGGCCAGCCGGCGTAGTATTCAGAGGGTAATTGTCCAGGGGGTATTTTTTGGGGGGTAATTGTGCTAGGAGGGGGGGGGGGGGGTAATTGTCCCGCTGATAATTGGCGGGGGATGGGATGATTTCCCATGGGGTAATTTTCCGAGAACGTAAAAGATATGCCGCTATTAAAGTTAACTATCTGGCAGCCGCCAGATAATTAAGTGGTGGCCGGCACTTAATTCCCCTTAAATGTTAATTCACATGGTGGGACTAATGGGCTAAATCAATGAGCCTGCACTCCCAATTATGTTTATACGCCATCAACGATAGGAAATCGACTTTGTACGAAGGGCAAGGGAGTCCGATCAAAATACAACTTTGTATCAATGGAAAGGTGAATTTGACTACAGTAACTGCTTTTCTCTATTGTTATTGTTTCTAATAATGACGTTTAATTGGTCCTCTTCTCGCCGATAGTGTTGATATCACGAGATGTCTAGCTATAGAGTATACCGAAGTGTGACGTCATATTAGCCAATTTGTCAAGGTTGCTGGTTCCAAACAATTTTAAAGGCGTCGTGATCACAACATAACAGCGCCAAACATTGAATTTTTCCCTGCTCTAGCCCGTTGCTTGAATGATGCCGCGGTGAACCTCACGCGTGGGCTCTTTTGGTTGGAACTAGTAATCTGAACGACGAGCGAATATATATGACGTTCGCACTTCGGTACTCTCATGGGGGTCTCAGTCATGTAGAAATACTGTAGGCATGCGTGACCCCAGGTTTTCCAGACAACCCCCAAACGAGGATTTCTTCTGAATCCAAAATACACGAGGATCTCGCGTGGTTTTTTTCCCCGAATTCACTTTGAAACGGGTATTTCAAAAAGTTTACTCCTAATAGTGGGGGCTGTTAGTGATATTTTGGTGCAGATTCTTCTAAAAGCACCACATTTGGCCCAGAGGTAGATTATACCATACTATTACGATTTCTGCCGGACGCCAAGAAGGGTGCTCTCTGGGACTGCCATATTGGGCAAATCCAAAATGGCCGCCATCTGAGTTACAGGTCAAGTGTAGTTATGAAAGGAAACGGGCTAGTATGATAAAAGGTTATATATTTATTTGGTTTTCTGGGTCAGAGAATCTGATTATGATGTTCTTTCATCGATTTGAGGTCTCCTTGGGGCGGCCATACTGGTCACAATTATTGGTCAAATCCAAAATAGCCGCCATCTGACAGTTACAGGTCATGTGTAGTTTCGAAAGGAAATGGGCTAGGGTTTTAAAAGTTTATATAGTTAAGGGGGTTTTCGGGGTCAGAGAATCTGATTATGATGTGCTCGTATCGATTTGAGGTCTCCTTGGGGCTGTCATGCTGGTCATATTGGCCAAATAAAAAATGGCCGCCATCCGAGTTCAAGGTCAAGCATAGTTTCAAAAGGAAAAGGACCAGTATGATAAAAGTTGATGAATTCATGGGGTTTCCGGGGTCGGATAATCTGATTATGATGTTCTTTTATCAATAAGCGAGTTCGTAATTGCACACTCCGCATGCGCCAAAATTGGGAACGAACTTTTACAAAGGTCACATGAACATAAAGAGAGCTGAGAGAGTAACTGTAATTTGTTTGTGTGCTGGCCTTTCCTTTGTGAATGATCACATCTGACATATCAGTCACCGAAAATCATTTCTGAATGTTGGAATTGGTTCTTTATAATAAACTTTACTTGGAATCTGGTCATCAGTAAAGTATTATCGGCATTATCGTGATCCAAGTCCCCAGGGACTCGGATCCACAGACACTTTTTACTCTGAAACAAAAATTCCTAACTTCCAAAATTGTATCCACCAAAGCGCGCGTTTAATGGATTAAACAGTCTTGTACACGTCATGTGATTCCTGACTGAACTAAAGGTTTATAATTATGATTGCAGCATGAGCTAAGTCCAGCATTTTGTGTGCCAATATCTTAAAAAGAGAGTGCAATCGCCGAAATGATTGTAATGGTATGTTAATTGATAACGTAGACATTTTAAGTTTCTCTTCGAATTCTGCGATTTTGTAAAAGCTATGGTCCTTTTGTTTTTAGCGCTCCAAAATAAGCGATAATATGAGTAGTCGTAATAGTAGCGTTTCAAAGTTTCAAAATTCAATCAAAATTGTCTAGGTTAGTGCAAATATCAAAATACTTCTTTGTTATTCAATGCTTATTTTTCAATGATTCTTAATGATTAATTTAATGTAATAGATCATTGAGTTTTAAATGGGGCCAAACTTGACTAGTTACATAACAATGTAAGAGAGATTGTTTTTAAGGATAATACAGTTTAAGCTGTCCGGGTTTTTAAAGATAATGCTTCAAAACAAATCGACCAAGCTGTTTATTTCTTTATTCTTGGTCTGTTTCTACTGTTTATCTATTTTCATTGCCAACCCTCGAAAACGCATTTATTATGCATTTCACAGAGAAAGTTTGCATAGGAGCCTATACATATATATAAACAAATTATTTATTGGGCTTATTTTGATTTCTAATGGATCCGTACAATATGGCACAGCTTTAGGGGCCTGTAAGAGCCCCTACCGGGGGTTCCGGGGCGGAGCCCCAGGATGCTCTCGAGTTTATTTGACTTTCAAGAGAAAGTGTCTCTAAGTATAAAGAGAGGTTATTTTCTTAAATGAAGTGAAAGGACTCTTGAAAATAAAATAGCCCTTTCATTTCATTTTAGAAATAAACTCTAATCCATCCCTTGATATTTAAATTGCACTGCTCCTACTGTGTGCTTTTTTCACAATCTCCCTGATCTATAAAGGGTGCTTTCTTTATTTGACCATCAACAGAAGCAAAATGCTAGGCCACGAACTTTTCGAAGCGTGACCAGATTCAAAGTATGCTTAAATGGGGGCATTGGTGTATGTAGAAAATGACCTTTATGTGTAGACGTTGCATAATGCATTTCGTATTGATAAATCTCCAAGGTGCTTTCTTTATTTGACCATCAACAGAAGCAAAATGCTAGGCCACGAACTTTTCGAAGCGTGACCAGATTCAAAGTATGCTTAAATGGGGGCATTGGTGTATGTAGAAAATGACCTTTATGTGTAGACGTTGCATAATGCATTTCGTATTGATAAATCTCCAATCTGAGAGTGATTATAGACCTTATTTATATAAATAATATAGATAAAGCTGTTCGGGTCTTTGAATATAATGCTTCAAAACAAATCGAACAAGCTGTTTATTTCTGTATCCATGGTCTGTTTCTACTGTTTATCTATTTTCTTTGCCAACCCTCGAAAACGAATTTATTATGCATTTCACAGAGGAAAGTTTGCATATTGAAGAAACATTGTATGGGCGCAGGCCAAGATTTAAACCCACTCAAGTGTGAATTTGGCGCATCTTCCCTCATCTTCTTCAACTAGGAAATTGACTTCATTGTAGCCTTAGGACAGGATGGTGACATAAAATTGATAAAAGAACATCATAATCAGATTATCCGACCCCGGAAACCCCATGAATTTATCAACTTTTATCATACTGGTCTTTTTTCTTTTGGAACTACGCTTGACCTTTAACTCGGATGGCGGCCATTTTTTTATTTGGCCAATATGGCCAGCATGACAGCCCCAAGGAGACCTGTAATTGTTACAAGCAACATCATAATCAGATTCTCTGACCCCGAAAACCCCCTTACTATATAAACTTTTATCATACTAGCCCTTTTCCTTTTGGAACTTCACTTGACCTTTACTCAAAGGTGGCAGCCATTTTGGATTTGACCAATATGACCAGCATGACAGCCCCAAGAAGACCTCAAATTGGTAAAAGAACATCATGATCAGTTTCTCTGACCCCGAAAACCAAATAAATATATAAACTTTTATCATACTAGCCCGTTTCCTTTCGTAACTACACTTGACCTGTAACTCAGATGGCGGCTATTTTGTATTTGACCAATATTACCAGTGTGACCCGAGGAGATCTCAAATCGGTGAAAGAACATCATAATCAGATTCTCTGACCCCCAAAACCCCATAAATATATAAACTATTATCATACAAGCGCTTTTTCTTTTGGAACTACGCTTGACCTTTAACTCAGATGGCGGCCATTTTGGATTTGCCCAATATGGCATACCCAGAGGGTGCCCTTCTTGGCGTCCGGCAGAAATTGTAAAAGTATGGTATAATCTACATCTGGGCCAAATGTGGTGCTTTTAAAGAAGAATCTGCACCAAACAACCCCTATTTATCCCTAACAGCCCCCACTATAAACAAGAAGACCAGATACACTGATCTCCGTAGTTGGCGGAGAACGTTGTGACTGTCTTGTCGTTGGTTTGCGAAACGCGCCCCAGTTTCGAAATTCTGAACCTTCGGAATTATGAACCCTTTTCAGTTTTCGGAGTTACGAACCTGCAATCTTTTTCGAAATTAAGAGCCCAGCTATTAAACAAATCTGAATTATGAACCTTCCTCCAAAACGAACTTTCGAAATTATAACCCTTCGGAAAAAACAAACGATTTGGAATAACGGCAAGTCACCAATTAGTCTCTTGAATAATAATCGTACTATTTGCCATTGTCACCGATTGTTGAGTACTAGCGGAAGGAAATGAATCTTCCTCTGGTCAAATTGGTCGTAAATCAGTGATTCTTTAAAACCTCAGTACGACAATGTATCTCGATGACCTGATTAATAGAAGGGTCAGTCTTCAAAAGGGTTAGTCTGATGAAGTAGGAAGAAAGAGAAAAAAAGTTAGGTCAAAGTTGGTTTTGTTGTTGTTGTTATTCAATTAATATTCAATTATGCGCAGTGGCGTATCCAAACCTAAGGCCTCAGAAGAGGCAAAACTTTTCAAGTTACTGTGATCAATGTACTTTTAGTAAGTATGTCCCTTGTTCGGATTACAGGGGGAGGGTCACTCAAAATGGCTTATTTGAGGAAGACAAATTACGACTTTCGAAATCATGTATAGACTTCGTGCATTTCTTGACTTTAATGCAGTGATTCGTAAGCTGCTTCGTTTTCATGGTTGTTACGCTGCATTTCTTTTTCGCGGTCGGAAATCAGTCACGAAGGGCAAATGTCATCTTGCCCCTCTTTAAATACACTAGTGATTATACGTCACTGTGGAAATGTTCATGCATTATGATGAACGAAGAAAAAGTGAAAAAGAATGTGAAAAGCTAGGTTTATAGCCGTATGGTCTACAGCCAGACCGTCTACTACCGATAGGTCTTTATACTTATCATTTTGGCTGATGCTCCGATTCGTTGAAACTAGACATTGCCCTTTTTAAAGATCTCAAAAGGGCATACTTATCATATTTGAAAGGGGCAATTATCAGAAACGAAAAGAGGCACACGTCAAATTAAAAGAGGCACTTTTCAGAGGTTAAAAGGGGCGTTATTTACAAGAAAGTGGAATGGGCACGTATTACAAAAGGGAAAAGGGCACTTGTTAGAGTAAAAAGGGCAACAATCAGATTTGAATACGGGCATTTATCAAAGGTGAAAAAGGGCCCTTATGAGAAGGGGAGGGGGCACTTATTAGGAAGAAAAAGGGGGCTTATCTGAAGTTACAATGGGCAATTTTCTTTTTACGTAAAAAGGGGCACTGTTGGAGTACTTGAAAAAGTGGGGAGATGGCACTGTGCCCCCCTCCCACCCTTCGGAAGCGCCGCCTTTTTAAAGTGTCAAATTATGGTCATCACAAAAATCCCCCCCCCCCCCCCCCCAATTACGAACTACCACAGGCTTCTTCCGGAATATATTGTTTTTCGTTATACTCGATATGTATACTAACGGGTGACCCGGCCCGTGATGTACACTAGGATCAGTGATTATAAACTTCCCCATCAAAGGAAGTTTTGCGTCTTAACTTTATCCGAGCAGGAACAATCGTGGACAATAATGGCATTTCGAGGAAAGAAATATTATGATTGCTGCAGCCAAGTTCTTATAATAACACTCACTTTCTGTCACTTTCCTGCCAAATATTGGTGTGAATGAGAGGAAAGCCTTGACTAAACGAAGTAAACAATGATGTCGTTAAAACTAATGGTCAAATTACTTCTACTATCCCCTATAGCACCCGCTCTTCCTCTTTCCTTTGTATTATCCGATGGTTATTAATGCGAAAAGAAAGTCTTAAAGTAGCTGAGCGAACATTTAAAAAACTAACTTTATTTTCATTATTGCAAAGGTGAAACTTCAATTGGACAATTTTATCAGAATTCAATGCTTGGAAACATTCGAAGTAATGATTACTATCAATTACAAAAACGCTTAAATAAAGCCCCGATATAGCACCTGAAGAGCTCTCCTGTGGTTCCACACATCTCAGCAGTGTTCGGAGAGCTCTTCAGGTGCTATGCCGGGGCTATGCTTTATCAGAGCAGGAACAATCGTGGACAATAATGGCATTTCGAGGAATTATTGTAATAACACTCACTTTCTGTCACCTTCCTGCCAAAAATTGGTGTGAATAAGAGGAAAGCCTTGACTTTAATAACGAAGTCAACAATGATGTCGTTAAAACTAATGGTTAATTAGCACCTGCTCATCCTCTTTCCTTCGTATTATCCGATGGTTATCAATGCGAGAAAGAAAGTCTTAGAGGTCTGGAAAATCCGAATTTGAAACTGCGCCTCAAGATGATAACTCAGTTTGATAAAGCAAATATTGTTTCTTTAATCCTTTTAAATGTTACAATTTGCTTTATGTTTCAGGGCTTTATTGTTTGATAGTTGAGTTCTTGTTTCAGACCTCAAATTCATTCAAAGTGCATGGTTATTGCTCTTATTCTTATCTATGACATTTCTAGTGCCCTTTTAGAACCTAAAAATGCTATGAAGGTAATTTTAGACCCCAAAATGAATTTAGCCAATACGATCATACCATATCAATTAAGCTATACTTTTTGTGTTAAATACGGTGACCGTTAATTACTTAATTAATGAATAATAACAATACACGGGCCGGCTGGTTGTGCGTAGTATAACCAACACGAAAAAGCCAACATCGGCATAGGTTGGAATAAAACGTATAAGGGGCTATTTGGTTTTTTCAACGGCTGGTTCAAATTATCTAATATTTGTGGTGGTACACAAATATTAGAAATTGTTATATTTATGGATATTTCAGCCGTCTCTGAACCGATTTTGATCAAACAAAGAAGATTTTGTCATTTAAATTGTATGTTCTTTCAAATTTGACACTCAGTTTTTCATTATCTCACAACAAAATACTTTGTTGAGCGCCCTCTGCAACAGAACTCAACTATCCCTTTAAGTGATCTTAGCTATCTATGCTTTCACATAGCCTTGTTTCAATCCACAGAAAAACCTTAAATTGTTTTAAACCGCCTTCTTACTTCTTATTAAGTCATCACCTGTAGGTTTATTAGCCTCAAGGAATCAGTAAACACTGAGAATTAATTGCGTTTTATTTTGTTTACATTGATTTTAGTTAAGGCAATATCTGCAGCTGAAATTTGTATTCTACTTCTACGAACTTATCAGAATTTATAGTATGTTACGTCTTTCCTTGTTTTCATACTACGAATCGTAATCACAATTGATACTACGCCTTATTATACAACGTGTATTAAATAAAGTCTATATCGTTTGATATCGATAAAGATAAACTTGAGTTCTGCTAAACATAACAAATAAATCCTCACAGAATCCAAGGAAACTTACTCTGAATGTTCAAAACTACCAATAAATGACATTTGCCAAACAATTTTGGTAGAAAATGTATAGTGGCTGATAATGCGCATATAAAGGTAAGGAAATCCGGGTGAATAGGCCCGACACCATTAAACACAGGTCACTATGTGCAAATGGGAGTTGTAGTTTTTATCGAAGATGAGGCCCAGTAAGTGTTTGTGCGTTTGATTTTAATTCACTGGTTCAAACATCCAATCTACTACACGATTAACAATCCAGAATAAATCATAGTAACTTTCTCTCTCAAAAAAACGATTTCCAAACTTGCGATTGATTGGAGGACTTGCGATTGATTTGGATCAATCGTAACTCTGTAAGACGGGGCCCAGAAGTATGATTCTTGATGAGAAACAGCGAGCAGCTAGAGGGTGCATCATGATGGCCGCGAATTTGTCAAGAATTGTGACTGAAAAGAAACCACAATGCCCCTTCATAATGATGTCTTTGAAATATTATGCATCTTTTGCATGAGGGGAGATAAAAGCAACAACAAAAAACAGATGTACCATTATTTTGATAAAATGTTGCACTGTACATCATTGTAACTTTACATATAAAACTATATATTGGACAGTCAAGCGTTTACTGTACATCTTTATTTTTAAAAAGTGCATTAATAATATAAATTAATGGCATGTACATCATGTTACTACGAAATTATTGCTTCTTTTTTTTTTGAATGGCAATGGTTCGATTATGGAAAGAATCTAATATAAAATGTCATCAAAATGTTAGAAATACGGCTCAACGATCACTCTCCCATTTGTTGAGCTTACACGTGTAAATTATTTTGCACCAGTAAAAGATTGTTGTTGTTTTCAGTGAAACCAAATATGACATGACAGTCATTCTAATGATGATGCAAAATATGCAAATCATAATTCGTGAACATGATCCATGCATCAACAAACGACTTGTCATATTCTTTCACTGTTGCATAATAGTTTGCACATGTAAATTATTATGCAACAGTGAAAAGGTGTTGTTGTTTTCAGTGACACCAAATACGACATGACAGTCAGTCCAGATAGTCTAATGATCAAGGGTGTCGATTTGTATCCGTGGTTGGGGGGGGATGATAGGTGCCAAAATATTTTCGGCAATGGATCAAAGCAATCAAGAGGTAAAAGCTTGTGGCAGGTTGCACCCCTCCCCAAGGGCGTAGCCAGGAGAGTTACAGAGCGCGCGAAGCGCGCTCCCTAGGGGGTTGGGTGCAGGGAGGGCCCTCCCCCGCGAAGCGCGGAAGCTTTGACGTTTCATTAACTTATTAGAGAAAGAAGACGATTCGTTGGACCGTTCTCGACTCTTATTCCTTGTTTGAATCAAGTTCCCCTTCCTCCGCGCATAGCGCGGAAGCTCTGACGGTTCATTAGAGTATTAAAGAAAGAAGGCGATTCGATGTACCATCCTTAATCCTTAATGTTTGAATCAAGTTCCCCTTCCTCCGCGCGTAGCGCGGAAGCTCTGACGTTTCATTAGATTATTGAAGAAAGAAGACGATTTCATGTACCGTTCTCGACTCTTAATCCTTAATGTTTTAATCAAGCTCCACTTCCTCCGCGCGTAGCGCGGAAGCTCTGACGTTTCATTTGATTATTAAAGAAAGAAGACGATTCGATGTACCATTCTCGACTGTTAATCCTTGTCTGAATTCAGTTTCCCCCCTCCCGCGCGAAGCGCGGAAGCTTTGACGTTTCATTAAATGATTAGAGAAAGAAGACGATTCGTTGTATCGTTTCAATGTCTGAGTGCAATTCGCTCCCGCCCTCCCGCGCGGAAGCTTTGACGTTTCAATAAATTATTACTCTTAATCCTTGTCTGTATTCATTTTCGCCCATCCAGCGCTAAGCGCGGAAGCTTTATTCTTTCATTAAATTATTAGAGAACGAAGACGATTCGTTGTACCGTGTCCTTGTCTGAGTGCAATTCGCTCCCGCGCAAAGCGCAGAAGCTTTGACGTTTCAATAAATTATTAGAGAAGGAAGACGATTCGTTGTACCGTGTCCTTGTCTGAGTGCAATTCGCTCCCGCGCAAAGCGCGGAAGCTTTGACGTTTCAATAAATTATTAGAGAAAGAAGCCGATTAGTTGTATCGTGTCCTTGTCTGAATTCAGTTTTTCCCCTCCCGCGCGAAGCGCGGAAGCTTTGACGTTTCATTTGTTTATTACTCCTTCTCTTACGTCTGAAATCACTTTCGCCCATCCCGCGCGTAGCGCGGAAGCTTTCATGTTTCATTAAATTATTAGAAAAAGAAGATGATTCGTTGTATCGTGTTCTTTGACGTTTCATTTAATTATAACTCTTAATCATAGTCTGAATTCAGTTGCCCCCCTCCCGCGCGAAGCGCGGAAGCTTTGCCGTTTCACTAAATTATTAGAGAAAGAAGACGATTCATTGTACTGTTCTCTATATTAATCCTTGTCTGATTTCAGTTTCCCCACATGATGTACGTATGGAACGTTCGTTCGCAAATCTTTGCATGCACAGCCCGAGTGGTGGGTAGCATGTTATTTCCCGGCAGTGCTTGTCGCAATAGCTTCTGGAAAGGAATTGTATACTACTGTTAGTGTTAACGGCCACTATTTAGGGCCATTAGTGACTATACAAAATATATGCTCTTCCTGGCTATTTGGTAATGTGTCAGTTTGCAACAGAAATGGAGAAAAGCGAATTTGTTGAAAATCTTGTGATATCACGAACATTTATAAATCACTTGTATGAAATACGCCAGTGACATAGGCCTACATCAGCTTTTCAATAAAACAAAAATAAGTTGTGACATAATAATATTTCTCCAAAAATGAAGTTTTTAAAGGAAATATCAGGAAATAAAATGAGTGAAAAAAATAAAAATAAAGATACAATGACGTGAATTTTAAAAAGGGTGCACGGAAACAACATAACAACTAGTGAACTATCTTATAAGTCAACTAATGTCCGAAAATCTTTCACCTTGTCTCCGATCTTATCACGAATTTGTCACAGAGTTCATTTATGTTTACATTGTCCAGGATTTTCTGATGTTGCAGATTGCTACTTTTGCGCTTCGCGCTTAACATTTAGCTCGTTGCTTTTTAACGCTGCGTCTTTGCATCTGGCGCACTGCATTTCTATGATGCCGTTGATTGAACAAAGTGAATAAATTCATCAATTCCTGATGAAGCCGTATGAACGAGAATTCAATTTATTCTTGTCTCATATACGGTTGTCTCATTTACTTCGCATATATGTATGTATTATGAAAATGAGATAACAAAATGTGTACATTGACGGTCATCTTGCGAGTAATAACCATTACCTACTCTCATCGGGCTCTCATCATTAATTTCTCTTTTTTTTAGGGTGAATTATTGGGGGGGATGATTGTACAGGCCATCCCCCCCCCCACCTGAAATATTGGGGGGGATATATCCCCCCCATCCCCCCCGGGATCGACACCCATGCTAATGATAATGCAAAATATGCAAATCATAATTCGTGATCACGATCCATGCATCAACAAACGACTTGTCATATTCTTTCACTGTTGCATAATAATTTACACGTGTAAATTATAATGCAACAGTGAAAGATTGTTGTTGTTTTCAGTGACACCAAATATGACATGACAGTCAGTCTAATGATGATGCCAAATATGCAAATCATAATTCGTGAACACGATCCATGCATCAACAAACGACTTGTGCGTGCGTGCAGGATGTTGTCAAGTGACCTTTTTTCTCTCTCCCTATAGGTCGCGTACTCACTACCATGATATGCCAGCTAGAGCTGGATACGGTTTCAAAGCTTAACATGAGTGCGTGTGACATTCCATCATACATAAGTGAGGACAGAGGGGGTCTTGCGATGACATTTGGTGAGGACAACTCATCTGGTACTGTGAAACTCATCTGTGAAACCAGAAGCCGACAAGTCTGCAATGAAAGCATGATGCAGTATAGAATCGTGGAAGAGGTTAGATATTCAGCTGAACATGTCATGTAGGTTCGTATAATTATAAGAGAATTGGCCAGTTCTAAAAAAGGAAAATTGTATTATTTTATCTCTCCTTTTCAAATGACCAAGGAGTGACAGTTACATAGTTTCAAAGTGGAAGATTCAACAGTTTTAAACGCTAGATTCAACCTTTATGATAATGAATCCAGTGGTATGGTGGATTGTGGATCACATGGTTCATGGTTCGAGTCCCGCCGCGGCGCTAATCTCCTTTGGCAAGACGTTGATTTGCATTTGCCTCTCTCCACTCAGAAATAATAAATGGGTGGTAAGAATTTACAACTTGGATGCTTCGAGTGCCTTAAGTCATCTGGGCCAAAGCCACGGTATAAGACTTTGTAGGCGCCTTGAACATCCTCTAGAGTGGATATGTGCACAATAATAGTAATAGCTGTGCCGATCGGCAGTCGTGTCGAACGAGCGACTGTGCATATTGGCACTTGTGGCAAGTAAAAGGTTGATTACTCTGACCTTGCAGCAGGTGAAATAGCGCAGTAGTCACTGACGCCTACTTACGTCAGGCCAATGACGCATCATAATTATTGATGGGAAGAATTTGTGTTCATTGTGTGTTGTGTCTTGTTTGTTTGTTTTTTGTTTTGTTTTGTTTCGTTTTGTTTTAAGATAGAAGTAGTTCCCAAGAAAAACCTATGTTGTATCAAATTATTTCCATCATCAAGACAGCTATCTTGAAGGTTCTGAATTACTAAAACTTGAGACCATCCGGGAACTCCTCCTCCTCCTGGTCCCCCGATAGGGGCTCTAAGGCAGCCCCCTGGACCCCATCCAAGATATACCTTTGTTCTATAAAACTGTCTTTAGGAGGGGAAGAGTGTACGTGCGTGCGTGTGTATGTGTGTGTGTGACACAGAGTAAGAGAGAATGAATTGATTTCCAACAACTTAAAGCAATTAAGGCAGTACAAATTTCAAGGCATAGATTATAGTTTTTATCGCTCAAGACGGCTAACTGTCTTGAGGGTTCTGAATTGCTTAAACTCGATAGTGACGGAGGTTCCGTTTCAGGACTCCCGAAATGGCTTTGCCCTAAAAGGCTCCGCCCCTCCCCTATTTTATTAATTTACTTTTGTTGTTATAAATCCTGGATCCTCGCTGTTATGTGCTACATTATCAACCTTTTACAGTCGCATCTAATCAGTCTATTTCACAAAACAATCGCATAAATAGAACTCAATTCAAATTTCTTATTTAATAGAGCTGAATGCGAATTGTGATATACTGTATAATACCGATTTTGTATCAATAGTAAAGACTTTCAGGACGCAGTTAGACCTCCTATCGAGCTCCTTCCTTTACTCATTAAGATCATCCTTTCCCTCGACGGGTCCAATTTACCTTGAATCATCTGAGTTTAATCATCGGAAGAGAAAGTTGGGTAGTGGTCAAGCGATCACATTATGAAAGAAACTGTCCGGAAACCCATGAACTTAAAGGGATCGTTTAACAATGTTAAATCTGAGATGCACGGCCCTACGTGTTAGTAGTGTCTGTGATATAATTGTTATATTGAAGCCCTAAACAAATTGCGCATCAAAATAATGAAGATGTGCCTCAAAAAGTAAAAACCTTTGAGTGACCGGTTTAACCATACTCGTTTCCCCAATTAGACTGTAGTGTTATGAAAACCGTTTGGCAAACGCACAATTTGATTTCGATTTTCAATCATAAATATCTTGATAATTAGACAGGGGATCTGTTTAGAAAATTCATGGGTTTTCTGACTGACCTAAAGGTTTATAATTATCATTGTAGCATGAGCTAAATCATGGATTTTTTTAAAGGATCTAAGACAAAGTTACCGGATCCCCTTAAACATCTCACCGAGTTCAAACTTTTGCAGCAGTGATAGTACACGAGGATCGAGCGAAAAAACCGACGCAGCTGACCCGACACAGCAACATAATATCTAGATCTATGCGTATCTTTCTTGCTCCCTCGACGAGACGACTCCGCCCAATAACCCCCTTTTTCTCTCTTACTCCCACCCCTTTCCTCTCAGGCTCTTATCCCACCCCTATCTATTTCTCCTCTCTCTCTCTCTCTCTCCTCTCTTTCACCCCTACCCCCCCCCCCGTTTCTTTTCTTTAATTTCCCCTTCTTCTTTTTCCCTTTTCTTTCTTTTCTTTTCTTTCTTTTGCTATTCTTGTATTTCTTTTGTTACCCTTTCACTACCATTTTCCCTACCCTTTTTTCATCTTTCCCGACGGCAGCGCAATTTTACCGGCAATATAACGTTTCCACAAAGGGAAAGAGGTGAAAAAGGGAAAGAACGAAGAGGAAGAAAAAAAAAAAAAAGGGGGAAAAGAAGGAGATCGGGAGGGGGGACAGAAAGGGCCTTGTCTCCCAGCTGTTACCTCCCCCCCCCCCCCCCCCATCAAACTTAAAAAAGAGAGAAGGAAGGGAAGGGACAGGAAAAGAGGAGAGAAAGGGAAAGATAAAAGAGAAAGAAGAAAGGTAGGGGGATCAGTTGCGATATTTCCCGCCAACAAGGTGTAGATCGGGGGGGGGGGGGTGGGGCACTGGCGTACTGATGGGGGGGGGGGGGAGGGGGCTTGGGAGGAAGGGGGGGTGACAGATATAATTCAAAGTGGTTTATTTCTAATTCGATACCGGTGATTTAAAAATGTTGGTGCAATGACATAATTTTCCAAATTTTTAGTCAATCTTTAGTAAATTATACTTTTTTATGCGTTTATGGAAAATGGCAAATTCCTAAAGAAAGAAAGAAAGGATAGTAACCTGCCTTTTTCACAAAATAATGAGGTGTCAAAATTTAATCATCTGACCGTGAATAAATGCATGAAAACCCCTGAGCTTCCGGGGGCTCTGCCCCCTGGATTTCACCTAGGGCCCTAAGGCGGGCACCTGGATGCTCATCTGACGGTCATTCAATGCTTAAAACCCCTGAGCTTCTGGGGTCTCCGCCCCCTGGACCTCGCGCCAATTGGTGTCCTGCCAGTGTCACAAATAAGGTATCAAAATATGTTCATCTGTCCGTAATTAAATGCCTAAAACCCCTAAGCTTCCGGGGCTCTGCCACCTCGAACCCGCCAGGGGCCCGAAGGCGGCCCCTGCATGATTGTCTGACCGTTATAAAATGTATAAAACCCCTGAGCTTCTGTGGGCTCCGCCCCTTGGACCCCACACCAAGTTTGTGTCCTGCCAGTGTCACAAATAAGGTAAAAATTTGCTCATCTGACCGTAATTCAATGTATAATACCCCTAAGCTTCTGGGGGCTCCGCCCCCTGGACGCCACACCATTTTGTGTCCTGCCAGTGTCACAAATAAGGTATAAAAATATGCTCACCTGACTGTAATTTAATGTATAAAACACCTAAGCTTCCGGGGGCTCCGCCCCCTGGACCCCACGATAATTCATGACCTGCCAGTGTCACAAATAAAGTATCAACATATGCTCACCTGACCGTTAGTAAATGCCTATACTCCCTGAACTTCTGGGGCCCCACCCCTTGATCCCCGGCGGGGCTTCGTCCCTAGACCCCACGCCAATTTACGCTACGCTCTACCTGATCGTAAATACCACCCCACCCCCACCCCCACCTACTTAGAGAAACGTTCAGCGGGGCCTGCATGTAAGAATGGGGTGATGCGGATTTTTGTTTTGTTTACCCCCCCAAAAAAAAAAAAAAAAAAAAAAAAAAAAAAAACACACACACACACACAAAAACGTTTTCGCTCATTTCGCCACTGCCGGTGTCACCATTACGTACCAATATTTTGCTCGCATAATTTCAAATTTGGGCCCCCCTAAGAAATCCTGGATCCGCGCCTGAATGAAAGGTGGGGTTGTCGCACCCCCCCCCCCCGCGCTAGCGATGCCCCTGTACCTAGGTAGAGTGTGGCAAATGTAGATTAATGTATTTCAAAAGGACATTAGTGCTGCGGCAAGGATTCGAATTCAATGGTTCATAGTCCGGAGACTTACCCACTAGAACTCAACACCTCTACGACATGGTGGTTGGGTGGTTATTTTACCTGACTTCTAAGAAAGCATGAATGCGTGTTAGTAAGCAAACATGGCATATGGAATGACCAAAATGAACATAAAGTTGACTAAATATTGCCGTAAATCACATGCACTGCACACTGAAATGGTAGTTACAGGCCTAAAGGGTGTTATGAAAGTTCATTCCTAAATTGTTCAGCTATATATTTAATAATCTTACGAATATGACGGCATTGATAATAATAATAACTAGTATTTAGTACGCTCTCCATATTATCACAGCGTTACACAAAATAATCATAGATAACATACAACTAAATTTCACCAGAAAAGGTACATGCACAATGTTTGAAAGGGATAGGGAAAAGGACAGGGCTTGTGTTAACTATTCAGAGAGAGGTATGCTATCAAGAGTCAGTTTCAATTGGTCTGTGGAATCCGCTGCATTAATAAAAGAGCCGGGGATATTGTTCCATTCTTTGGATGCAGTGAATGTGTGATCGAGCGAAGAATAATAATTTAGTACGCTCTCCATAATTATATCACAGCGTTCCAACAGTTGTGCTGTACTTTTAGGCTCTATAGTTTTGCACTGTACCCAGGGGCGTCGCTAGACCTTTTTCAGTGGGGGGGTGTAGAGGCCAACGATAACCGACAAAACTAGCGACCAATTACCGACAAAATTAAATGTCCAATATCTACAAATTTAACCCTATAAACCCGGGGCCGAAGGCTAAATTGTTTTTCCTATGGACTATCTATAGTACTTGCATATGCGCAAATAGTCATTTTCCTCGACGAAATAAATATATGAATTATTTCGTCAACTTAGTCAGCATCATAGCTGATATATTTTAATGCAGGCGCGGAGCTAGGATCTTATTTTAGGGAGGGCGGTAGTGAGCAAGCGAATCACTTAAAGAGCGCTCATTAGGGGGTGTGGGTGATAGGCCTCTAAATAATTAGGAAAAGAAGACGATTTATTGTACTTTTCTCGACTGTTAATCCTTGTCTAAATGAAGTTCCCCCCCCCCCCCCTCCCGCGCGAGGCGCGAAAGCTTTGACGTTTCATTAAATTATTTTGAAAAGAAGACGATTTGCTGTACCGTTCTCTACTGTTAATCCTTGTCTGAATTCAGTTTCTCCCAAACCCGCGCAAAGCGCGGAAGTTTTGGCGTTACATTTAATTATAAGAGAAAGTAGACGATTCGTTGTACTGTTCTCGACTCGTCTAAATGAAGTTTTCTTCCTTCGCGCAAAGCGCGGATTTTTTTGGGGGCGTTTCATCACAATATAATAGAAAGGAAGACGATTCGCCGTACCGTTTTCGACTCTTATTACTCCCTATTCATCTGAATTCAGTTTCCCCCTCTCGCGCGAAGCGCGGAAGCTTTGACGTTTCATTAAATTATTAGAGAAAGAAGACGATTCGTTTGTACTGTTTTCGACCCTTAATAAGCCCTATTTGGTGTACTGTTTTCGACTCCTAATTCTTATCTGAATTTATTTGTCCCCCTTCCGCGCGAAGCGCGGAGGTTTTGACGTTTCCTTAAATTATTAGAGAAAGTAGAAGATTCGTTGAACCGTGCTCGACTCTTAATCGTTGTCTGAATAAAGCTTCCCCCTCCCGCGCAAAGCGCGGAAGTTATGACGTTTCAATAAATTATTAGAGAAGGAAGACGATTCGTTGTACCGTTTTCGACTCTTAATAAGCCTTATTTGTCCGAATTCAGTTTCCCCCTCTCGCGCAAAGCGCGGAAGCTTTGACGTTTCCTTAAAATATTAGAGAAAGAAGACGATTCGTTGTACCGTTCTCTACTCGGCTAAATGAAGTTTTCCCCCCTTCCGCGCAAAGCGCGGATTTTTTTTTTGGGCGTTTCATCACAATATAGAGAAAGGAAGACGATTCGTCGTACCGTTGTTGACTCTTAAACCTTGTTTGAATTTAGTTTCCCTGAAAATGTTAAACCTCTGATTTCTTTAGCTGATATTATAGGAAATCCTTGTCTGAATGAAGCTTCCCCCTCCGAATTTTGACATTTCATTAAATCATTAGAGAAAGAAGAAGATTCGTTGTACCGTTCTCGACTCGTCTTAATGAAGTTTTCTCCCTTCGTGCGAAGCGCGGATTTCTTTTTCCTTAAATTATTAGAGAAAGTAGACGATTCGTTGAACCGTGCTCGACTCTCAATCCTTGTCTGAATAAAGCTTCCCTCTCCCGCGCGTAGCGCGGAAGTTTTGACGTTTCATTAAATTATTAGAGAAAGAAGACGATTCGTTGTACCGTTCTCTTCTCGGCTAAATGAAGTTTTCCCCCTTCCGCGCGAAGCGCGGATTTTTTTTTGGGGCGTTTCATCACAATATAGAGAAAGGAAGACGATTCGTCGTACCGTTGTTGACTCTTAAACCTTGTTTGAATTTAGTTCCCCCGAAAATGTTAAACCTCTGATTTCTTTAGCTGATATTATAGGAAAGTGAAACTTCGAGAAAATACAAGTATTGTAGTTGTAGTCACTCTCGAAGTCGTCACAGCGGATAAAAAGTCACAGCTCGTAGGGGAAAAAACTTGTCGGCCGACCGACAATATACATCTCACCGACTTTAAACTTCTGCATTGGTATAGTACACGAGGATCGAGCAAGAATACCAACACAGCTGACTCGACATAGCAACATATTTACCCGTGTCTTTCTTGCTCCCTCGGCGAGACGACTCCACCTAACAACCCCCTTCTCTCTTTTACTCCCACTCCTCCTCTCTCAGGCTCTTACCTCTCCTCTCTCTCCTCTTTTTCACCCCTGTTTGTTTTGTTTCCTTTTTACTTTTTTTTCTTCCCCCTTTTCTTTCTTTTCCTTTCTTTCCTCTCCTCCCTCTTTTTCTTTTTTCTCTTTCTTTCTTCTCTTTTCTTTCCTTTCTTTCCTTTCTTTCCTTTCTTTTACTTTCTTTCTTCTCTTTTCCTTTTCTTTTTTCTTTTCTTTCCCTTTCCCTCTCTTTTTTCCCTCCCCCTTTTCTCTTTTTTCCCGACGGCAGCGCAATTTTACCGACAATATCCTGACAGGTGGGGGGGGGGTGTCGCACCCCCCCCCCCCCACACCCCCCCCCCCCTTTGGCGACGCCCCTGACTGTACCACGTTGTAATTTCATCTATAAATCATTGGTTTTTAATAATGTACGGTAGATTATCTGTGTGAGTATTATTGGAAAAAATATTTTCTTTCTTGCGCGTGGATGAGTGTGTGCGTGTGTGTGTGTTGATGTATTAGCGTCTTCTTGGTATGCATTACATAATTGCTGTCTTTACCTGGGCCTTGATTCATGAAACAATATCAATAACAAGTTTCAATAGCTTAGAGACGATATACCGGATGTATATAAATCCAAATTGTTATTATTATCATATCACGTACTGAAATCGTTGCATTCGATTTGCTGAAAGCATATGTGTAATAGACGTGTGGCAGTTGTTTCTTGTAATGAGTTAAAGATACAGGGCCCAATATGCACGGGGTGTGGTTATCCGACGTTTATCATCTATGTAATTGCGTAACTTCATCAAAGGTATAGGTCAATATAGAATATAGAAAAGAAAATCACACTATGTGAATATCTGGTCTACAAGAAAATGATTTAAAATATCATAGAAAGATATGAAAACTAACAGGAAAATACTGCATATTGCAGGGCTTAACAAGTTATCCTGATATAAATGGTTATGAAATAGAAAGGCAAAATATTTTGGCTATTAAAATACGTCTTACTCTCTTAAAGATACTATGTCCCTTTTGCAGCCAACATCAAATTCTGTAGAACTTTGCAGGAATTATGAATATGTCATGTATGTCCTATCTTTGAAATTTAAACGTTAGCAGTGTCCTAATATTCAAATTATGTAAGGAAACCCGTTTACTTGCTAGACCGGACTTAACTGTCAGACACTATTGAGTGATTGACTGGTTTTTTTCATCTTTGGTAATAAACATACATAAAATGAGCTGTAAAGGGTACATAAGCATTTGTCTACATCAATAACCCACTTCTTGTAATGGCCAAAATTAAATTGATTGAATCTTTGCGCAGCATAAAACGTACGATGGTACAATGGTCTGAATAATCAGACTATTACTTACTGGCTCTATAGCTCCTAAGTCGATTCGACAACTAATAGTCATTATTTTTCCACTAAAAGACATTTTCAAGCCCCCCTTTTTTTAGGGAAGTTCTAAATTAGTATTGTCTTTCAAATGCCGTTGGAATTTAACCTTTTCATTTTTTTGGCCTGCAAATGGGACATAGTACCTTTAAAGGATTTCTTAGATGGAAAAGTAGAAGGTCCCAAGCCAAAATGGACACCAGGAACTAAATTGTAGTGAGCCTGTTATGGAGGCATTGATACATATGGAGTGGAATGAAACTGCAAGAGTGCACTAGGGTGGCTGAAAACAAAGATTTTTGAAGAAAAAATTTGCATTCGGCCTCCGAGCTGGGATATTGTACCTTTATAAATAGAGAAAGGGTTGCAGTGATATTAACCGACAGGTTGTCTTCCATACAACTGTATTCAAAAGCAGGTTTGAGTGTGATCAAATTATTCAAATATATAAGTCAACGTTATCATTTAGAAACCAATATATAAATTGATGATATCAATTTGGAGGCCAAGGTTGTGAAGCAGAGATATATATTTGGCTTCTTTGAACTCATGATATTACAGATGAAAAGGTATGTAGCAGGATATCATGCTTGGGTGAGAGGAGAAGAGGACGGCCTGATAAGTGCGACCAAAGTAACAGACAAATCATTGAGAGAGATGTGCATACTTGACAGGCCCCCGCCCATCCCCACCCCCCCCCCCCCACACACACACACACACAGTCCGGGGTCGCCAGGACCACATTCGTGTTCCCAAAATCTCCGGCAAAAGGATACTCTTCGCGCGACAAAGTCCTGCCCGAGAACTGTATACAAAAAAGGGGTTAATTTTATTTTTCACCCGGAGATTTCTTAAACCATGGGATGTTTTTTTCTCTCTCTCTCACTCTTTCGACTCCTGAGAAATTAAAAAAGGGGGTTATATAATATCTTGAATATCATAGATAGGGGGGTACATCGAGCAGTGTTCCGGATTTAGGGGATCTCCAAGGCAGGAAAAGCCCGCGAAAGGGGTTCGGAAATGTTGGCAGTCCTGAGATAGGGGGTGCTTTCAAAGGATGCGCGTATCCTACATGTAAATAACAATGGAGGGGGGGGGGGGCGGTGACAGGACAGAGTAGCATGGAAAGGGTTTGTCCATGGGGTCACCAGGAGTAGGGGACGTCTCATATCACATAACAACAACATGAGTTGATGATATTCTTCTTTCTTTCATTTTTTATCTCTACTGTCCAGATAGCACTCCCGATGTCAAAGGCAGTACTGGAACAGGAACAAGTGTATGGGTTCATTTTATGCATTTCAAGACATCCAACAAAATAATCAATCCGTAAAGCGTTGGTCACATCCCACCGTGCGTGTTTTTAGTCCGTACGGTTTTTGGGGAGGCCACGGCCGCCACGTTTTTCTGAAAACGTAGGGAGGGAGTGGCAAAGGCAGGAGGGAGTACCGGCAACGCGCGTCACACGCACTGTGTAAGTACGTGGCCCGCACGCCACGCCTGGCCGTGAACGGTTGCGTGCATCGTACGTTGCGCACGTGGTAAGTGCGTTGTACGTGCTTACAACGTACGATCTCCGTGCGGTTGCCACGTTATCGCACGGTGGCCGTACTTACAAGTGCTGCTCACGTACGGTGTCCTTACTCACTCGCATGTTGTAAGTGCGTGCACGTGCGATGAACTCGGTGTATATGTAGGACGACATTCCGATGTTCTCCAGAAGTCCCAGCTGTTGCTGCCTCAAGATGCCGCCCATTTCACCGAAGAGACTATATACTGCATAAATCAGTGCGAACAACGTGCGTTGTAAGTGCTTACTCGGTACGGTCCACGTGAGTTCTGCGTGCTCATTGGATAGCTGAACTGGGGAAGTGGCGAGTAAGCACGGACCACGCACTTATCACGTGCGCCTTTAAAAGACGCACGGAGTCAGTGCGTTGTGCGCTCGTTGGCAGTACCGGGCACGCACGTCACACGCACTGGGGTGAATCGGTAGCCCGAACGCAGCCCGAACGCAGCGAAAGTTCCTCGTGCACTAAAAGTGCTACGGTGTGTCTGCGTGCTCCCAAATCCGTACGGAGGCGGTACTCATCACGTACGGATACCCAAATTTTGCCCACGTTTTTGCACGTAGACAGCACGCACTTGCAAGTACGGCGGGATGTGACCACCGCATAAAGCGCCCGTCGACCACCTTCTACTCCTCTAATCTCAACGTTGCCTATGTTACGTAATTTTGGACTACACGAATTTCGCGCTGTCCGTTAGCTTTGTATACATGTATGTATAACAAACTGGTCGATAAAGCTTTCTTCGCCTTCGTAAAATTGATAGAACAGTTTATACTTGCCAACCCAACTGGATATTTCTCAAAGTGTGGATCATCTAAAGTGACATGAAGGCATTTTCGTTGATGTTTTCTCGTTGCCTTCTTTGAAATGATTAGTTGTGATTTCAGTCCCTAATAAACCACTCACACTCGAGATACAAGTAAACAAGAGAAAGGGAGAGGTGCCTGGGAACTGACCAATTCTTTTGAAATCTTAGTGAAAATTTTGAAGAGGAAAAAATATGTTGGGGTCTTCTATACAAAACTCATAATAAATAGAAAACCTGTTAAAACTCGCTAATCATGACTTGTGTTGGGAAACGTGTGGTTGCGATCGCTGGACGAAGCGGAGATCGTACGAAGCAGGACGATGTCGATCTCAAAGACAGTGCCGCCAAAGCGAAGGTCACCTGCAAGGCATTGTGGGAAGATCCGATGTATTTCCGATGGGTCACTACATTCATCTGGGCTCTAGTCGGCGCTTTCAACTTTGGTATCATCGGGGATTTTACCTTGTTCTTCATCTACCTCGAAGAGGATCTCAAATCTTCAGTACTGGAATTAAGTAAGGACAATTATTGTTAGAATTATTTTTGAATAATCAGTCTTTTCAATTGTTCATAATTTGTCTTGATAATGATAGCTTTGATTGTCATTTCTATTATTAATTTATATCAGTATCAGGAAAAACGATGTGATCTGCAGTGATCATTTTACAGTTTTCAGCAGGGAAACGTACGTACGCCATAGTATAGCGGTCGAATCCATGCGATACGTCACAGAACGGGTCGTGCGCAAACAAGACGAAGGATTCTGAAGAAGAGTAACGTCCTTCCTTTCGTCAAATGAACGATGTTTTATATATTTCAAAGAATGTTTTAAATGGCCTACAAACTGAAATTAACATGTAGTTTGAGGTCGATTCCCCTTTAATGATCTTATTTCAAAATACCATGAGATCAAATTAAGACCGTGAGTTCAAGATAGAAAGAAGACCGTTTTAAGACATTTCGCTGGAATTTTAGACATTGGCAAGATCATCAAATTTTTAAGCCATTTTGTCCGGCCTGTTCGTAGTCATATTTCGCTTACATCACACTCGGTGGAAAAACATTAATAGGTGTACAAGGTTGCACACAGCAAACCCGTAGTCCCGTCAAGAGATACCACCTAGTCTCTAGAAGAGTCTTGGGGTGGGGAAATGAAGATAATAACTTTACCATATGGGAGAATGGGTGGAAAATGCAGAGCAAATTACCTGGGCCTTGTGGTCATAAAAACTGGGGGCTTATCCTGGTGAATTACAACCCCTGTGTTGGGGTAAACGCCCGAATTATATGTTTTGAATTCCCTATGACAGTCTGTAATCTTGTCGTTTTCGCTAATTGCCAGATTGGCTAGGTACCCTTCCATGGATCCTCTTCACCGTGTTTGCACCCCTCACACACCCCTCGTCAAAGTCCTTGGTTACCGATCGACGCTCGTGGGATCCAACCTCGCTTGCGCCCTCGGCCTCTTTGCTACCAGCTTCCCGCGCCAGATTTGGCCTATGTATATCACGTATAGTGTGGTGTTCGGTGGAGGCGCGGTCGTCTATTACGTAGCTGGATGCTTCTATGTCACGGGTTATTTCGACCAGAAGTCCTGTACTGGACCGGTGTCTTCTATGGGATTCTTTTTCGAGCTAGGTAAGATTTTAAAAAGGGCGCCAGAAACCAGGCGCGGATCCACGGGGCCGATTCTACCGCCCCCCCCCCCCCCTAGCCCCCCAAAACGGTAAAAATA
>JAVYIG010016266.1:0-31972 GCA_035222895.1 Strongylocentrotus droebachiensis | reverse complement strand
CTCTCACTCTCTTTCTCTGCCCCTCTCTCCCTTGCAATCCCTCTCCTTATTGCAATGACGACCTTCGTCATTGCCTTGTTTTCGTTCACATTCTGCCCCATTAATATTTTCCTTTTCCTTTTCCTTTTCGTCCTGAAATCCCATTCGTTTTGCATGTAGTGCTTGTTATTCCTAGTTAGGTGCTTTCCTTATGTCCTTTTCCTTTCAAATTTCATGGGCATAGTCTCTAACATCTCATCAAGGTCACTACATTCTTCGATTTTCGAAATTACTCATGCATAACCGTCCAGGCGCCATTTTGTCCGTTTCTGGTCCGTTTTAAGGCCTTTCTATCTTCCTTCCTATCTCCACTATCCTAGATCCTACAAACTTCTAACAAATTCTTCTAGATAGTCTTAGAGATGTTCTTTCATCTGCGACGTATAACCTGCCCTTTAAAATGCCATCTTCATACTCAAAATTTAAATCTGAAACCGACTCCGTCAAAAATCTCTCAAATTCTTGAAAAATGGACCCCTAAATAATCTAAACTGCCATAACTTTCTCATATAAATTCCGTTTTGTATTTAAATCTCACAGTATCTTTATCTCATAATTGCACATAGCCATGCCAAATTTCACGCTCCAATGGCTTTGCACAACGTAAATAGCGCCTCTAAAGTTCTGGGAATTGGCTTTCTCTCTGTGGCCGTATCTCCATAATGGCTTGGAAAACCCGTACCCTTTTTTGGATTTAGATACTTGAAGATATGCCCTTTCCAGCCATATACAAAATTATATACCCTATCACTGACCAAATTTGAGAAAATTACCCTCCAAATTCGCCATTTTCAAGAAAATTGAGAAATAACTTCAACTTGCTCTAAACCGGCGATCTTTATACCTACATCAATGAAACTTGGCAGACACATGTATCCATATACGTGACAACTGTCTGCTAAGTTTAGTAAATTGTAATGCCCTTTTCGCCAAGTTATCACCAAAAATGATGAATTTACTATGCTTTACGTAATAGCGCGTTTGATGCGTGCAGTATGATTTGCGCAGATGACAACGGTTTCAAACTGACCGCACTGAAGTGCCCTTTCGAATGATACCAAGTATGGTATATGTTCATGCAGAAAATTGTGAGTAAATCGCATTTGAACAAGGATCACTATACGAATTCCGCCGAGTTTCCGCCCTATTATAACACGTTTCGGCCATGACGTCATTTTTAAGACTGTTATTCGGTTGTGTTAGTATGGGCGGCCGTTCGTGCAAAGCACGCGTCGCAACAAGTTCATCGTGCACCAAGTCCTATTGGTTTTGCACGCAGTGCTTGCGAGCCCTTTCGAGATCCCTTCCTCTACTCCAATTCCCTTCAAAATTCGTAGGCGTAGTCTCTAGCATTCCTTCAAGGTCACAGAATTCTTCGTTCTCCGGAAACCCTCATGCGTGACCGTCCAGGCACCATTTTTTTCCGTTTCGGGCCGTTTTGGTGACCTTTCTTTCTTCCTAACTCTCTCCACTATCACAAAAGCTACAGACTTCGTACATATTGCTCTGGATAGTCCGAGAGTAGCTCCTTCGTTTGACACGTAGAAACATGGCGTCATTGCACGCACATCGTTGTGACACGATTGCATTTCTAGTTCGATCTCTTTCTTTGGCTTCTGCTACCTGTCTCTCCCCTCCCTAGAATTCACTTTTTTTCTTTTAAACAGGAATCACAGCTGTCTCCGTCCCATCATCTCCCATTAAAAAAAAACTTTAAAAAAACTTCAAACTCTCCCATCCCTCCCTCCACCCCTTCCTTCACTTTCCCCCTCTCCCTGAAATTAACTCTTTCCTTTAAACAGGAATACCAGCTGTCTACATCTACCCATTTTTTTTTCTTTTAAATTTTTTTCTTCAAACTTTCAACTTCATCCATCCCTCCTTCCACGCCTTCCTTAACTCTCCCTCTGTCTCTCTAAACACGCAATCTACCTTGTGTCTTAGCAACCTCTTGACAACTTAAACAAACAATTCTTCTGAGAAACTCTCTTTTTTTATTTCATATACTTGTATTTCTATACACATTTATGGACCTACATTAACTTCTAAATGACATTTCATGACCATTCAATATACATGTACGGAAGTCTCTGACCACAATTTTCACAACAAAAATACAGAAGGCATGCAATTCACCATCACACCATCACATCAAGACTGTATAAATGTCAACATCAACGCTATAGTCTACACCAACACAATATAATGTATTATTATACTATTAATTCTTTCTAATGTTTTGATGAACAAATTGGAATACATATCTGAACTATTCTGTAGAGGGCAATTCCATGTAGTACAACCCAGAGCCATCTATACACAGAGTTTGGCCAACTTGGTTTCACTGGGTCACATGGCGTATATTCTTTTGTTCAACTCGAACCGGATTGGCCAAACTCTGTGTATAGATGACTCTGGTACAACCTATGTCATTTTAATATCCATTTCTTCATCCATGAATGACAAATCTCTCGATATGGCTATGACTAACGGTAGTGATAGCAGAAAGCACCATTATTCAATGGCCATATAAAGAGATTCTCCATTTTTTGGATGAAATATGTGGAAAACAAGACATATCACCTGTTTCGAGCAAGAGCTTGGGCACTAACTCTGTATTAAAGTTGCTCATGCATGGGTATATAGAGGGCAGCACAGGAGTGTTATACCCGTTGGCTCAGTTTTATGTAGTGATCGCCAAGTTGCCTACTTCATGAACGACTATAAAATGCCCATGCACAGGTGAACATCTTTAAAGTATATGAGTTAATGCCCTTCTGGCTCTAGAGAGTGCATATGTTATATGAGGGCACATTGTAAGGAATCACCCAAAACCGTCTCTACTCTCAGTACATACTAAAACCCTGTGTAGTCCAACAGTATCATCTTTTCCTGGCATCTTTTTTTTTAAAATCTGCCAATTAAATCTCGGAAGACAATATACAAGGACCTTGTATTGCTTGAATGATGAACGTGTTTAAAGAACTTATACATGTAACGTTGTGCGCCGTACGGAAGGTCAGAAATTGCTGGATGGACAATGGATTCACAGTTTCCGGAATAATTCATTTCAAAAATTTTGACCAATTTATGACAACACAATGCATTTTTCATTCATTCATTAGTAAACTTTTACCAGTGATAGCTTTATCACTTTAATATCAAAACATTACAAATTTAGAAATTTGTCAAAAAGTTGTGTTTGCCCCCTACTGCCTTCCAATAGATAGTATAGAAACTACATTTCGCATTGAGAGGGCCTATGGTCCTGAAATTCGCTATATGAGAAAAAAGTATTATTATTATTATATTTTCTTTCAACTGAGTATAATTCTGGTCTACCTCTTAATACCTCTATCTTATCAAGTGATATATAAATCCAGATTATTGCCAATTCATTATGACTAATAATTATTATTAAGATGTGATTTTAACGCATGATTTTCAAATCAAAAGTAGAATAGTTATTGAGGTATTGTACTTCACCATGTCATGTACATGTAAAGGCACAGCCTACATGTATATATCAAAGTTATCCATTTGATCATCGGTCTGAAAAATTTGAAATATTTCCTCATAATATACATGTACATTCATTACATTTCTGAGATGCTTAAATTGTCCATGAAACAGATCTAAAATCTAAATACATTCATCTTCAATCATGATCTAATTTCTCTAGAAAATTCAATATCAATATTCATATTTGGTCCTGACTTTTCCAGAATACACAAAACAGATAAAAATCACATCATTAGCACCAAACACATTTTCACAGGTAGGAAATCACATTAAAAAAAACTTACTTCAATATACTCTATTTATCTATTTTTTGTCCAATTTTTTTGATTGGGCATCATACAAATCTTATATATTATTACATATATTTCAAGAATATTTGCAAGACAATGAAAACACACATCCCACCATAGGTTTTGATGAAACGCCTGGGTATCTTGCAATCACATTGCTAAAGGACACAAGTGCCACAGCAAGGAACCATGAAAGATACGATCCATTGATGATTTGTTAGGGTGTCCTTGAAGGGTTTAACGTTCTGTTACATGATATACAGATATAATGATGTTGAAGCAATGAGTTAGAGAGATTTCTTGAGGCAGTAGGCAAGAACGAGTAGAGCAGCTGATGATGTCACAATGACAGTGACTGTCTGGGTGTTGATGGTAGAGGGCAGGCTGCAAGTAGAACCTGTTTGATGGGAAGGAGAATGAAAAGAAAGAGATGGATAGATAGAGAGAGAGGGTAGGGAAACAGAGAGATGGATGGATAGAAAGAGAGGGAAACAGAGAGAAGAGAAAGAGGTGGATAGAAAGAGAGGCAAGTGAAACAGAGAGATGGATGGATAGAAAGAGAGGGAAACAGAGAGAAGAGAAAGAGGTGGATAGAAAGAGAGGCAAGTGAAACAGAGAGATGGATGGATAGAAAGAGAGGCAAGTGAAACAGAGAGATGGATGGATAGAAAGAGAGGGAAACAGAGAGAAGAGAAAGAGGTGGATAGAAAGAGAGGCAAGGGAAACACAGAGATGGATGGATAGATATAAAGAGATGGATAGATAAAAAAAGAGAGAAGAGAAAGACAGAGTTGATGATTCTACATATATGCATACAGCACAGATGATAATATTACAGGCATGCAACTGCAAAGTTTGTTTAGGAGTGTTAAAAGACCGAGGATTGGATTCTACTCACAAAGCAAAATACATTACATATTTGTGTTAATATAAATGTATGAAGCTACATGTATTAGTTGTTGAGGGGGGAAAATGAAGAGTTATGGTCTCTGACAGACATGGAAATTACATTCATGTAGAAGAACGTATTTTGTACATTCCACACTTTGAACAGATGAAATGGTGATTTTAAGGGATTTTACAGTGAAAAAAAAATCTTTGCAACATAAAATTATATTAGAGTTTAATTCATAATGATTATATGAATTAATAAGTTTCAACATTTTCACATAAATTGATCCCAAAGAATATTGACAATTAGATATTCTATCAATAATTGACATTACTTAAAAAAAAAAAAAATCTAAATTACTTGGCAATTATTCTGGCAAGTCCTTGAGATACATTCGATTGAATTACACAGAGGGCACATAGTAAATCTTGTTAGGGCACCCATTCATTTTGCTGCATTAGTAGTCTCTGTACATGGACATGTATAGTCTACGGCAGTGTATACAATAACTTTTCTGTCCATGGGAGCTCTTGAAGGATTTGGTGTGGTAAAAGTGTGATTTTTTTCAGAGTGACATTAAAGTACTTCATCATTATATTACCAGAGCTTTTTTTCAGTTTACTAAAGCTATTTTTGAGCTTTCCAGAGCTAAACTGCTCTCCGCTCCCATGTATTTTTTTCCCCCGCTGGTCTACTATGCTACATCTTACCTGTGTTCCATCAAACTCATTAAAAATGATACAGCTGCCATAATTTCACAACAAATTTGCTCAATTAGTAAATCAATGGCACGTACTGTAGTTTCATTAGCCATATTAATTATTCTAACAGGAGTAGATCCTGAAGAACATGCAGGGCGTCAAACTTTGAGCGTCATTATTAAATACGATACTGGCTTCCAAGCATTATCGGGTCTGAGACTGATTATCTTTTTCAACTATTTTAACCGTCTATTGATAATTACAAGCTTCATGGAAAGAGCTTTTGATGTCTGTGAGATTTATAAAGAGGCGCATATTGACATGTACTTTATATCTTAGAAATACATATTTACAATAACATCAATGCTACAATATGAAAATATATATGTAATGAATATATCTTATAAATCTTACATGCAAAGGAGTGATTATCAATATAATGGGGGTGTCCAATAACAGGCAAGGGAGGTAAGATCAAGCTTCACCTTTGGTAGGAGGGGTGTAACTGTGCCCCTCCCAATTCATGGACTTCTGTACAGCTAGCTTCCACTTGGCATAGTGCAACTCTCGGACTGAGGGAGAGAAATAGGAAGCGAGATGAGAATAAATGCAAAGTATAGAGATTACAATATATATAATGACCAACTCAGCTCTCTTTTCATTTCATTCCGTTAAATTGTACTTATTTCAAGTTTAATTCAATATCATGTACTTTTGTTGTTGTAAGCGAGTGATATAGTTGTACTATGAAAAGCATGCTAAGATGATGATATTCTAATGACATTGACTCTTTTATAGAGCCCCTGCTCTTTATACCAGCACAACCATTACAAAATTCCTCTTCACCAGTGTCATTATCTTCAAAACTATTACAACAGGTATATCCAACAATGGTGAAATTGTAGAAATTCCAATTGGTCACACTTTCAATTTTATCTTCACCGAGCATAGCCTTTCAGTTGACTCAAATTGATTTCTATTCAAGCATTTGCAATCGACCCCCCCCTCAAAAACAATTTTTTTTTTCTTCAAAAATCCAATGATGCATGATTTGTGTGTAGCTACCCCTCCCCCCAAACCCTGCCTTGAATACATTTGATTAGGCAAGCCATACAAATAAATTGACACTATATAAGCAAGTTGCAGACATTCAGTGTTGTTAGATAGAACAAGCCACAATGTTTGTCCTACCTAGCAACATTAAATGTACATGCAAGTCGCATTCTGTTTACAGAAATACATTCATTCATAACAGGTAAATGAAATAATGTGTATTGAGGCACTTAACAAAGACTTATGCATTGAATTTGATTACTTTATGAAAATGGCCTACTATGAACTGGCGAATTAGAGCTACATGTATATTTGGCAGTGATTTTTCTTAAATGCACTAAGTGGGGCTTCTCCATGTTTAAAGTATCTGTGGATAGTTATGGTCATTTGAATCATATGCTTATTAAGTACTGGTCTATCAATTTTTTTTTTTTTTTACCCTCTTCTTCAATGACAGGTGTGAAGGTATCCATGTTACCCGCCGAGGCATCCTCTATCTTCCATACTCCTACAGCATGACCCGCAGCCATGGCAACGCCTAGAGCCGTGGTCTCTGGCATCGAAGGTCGTACTGGGAAGAAAAAAAAGATGAGATTTGCTTATTAGTTTCTTTGGAGATGATCATGATACCCATAAATATGCTATTAATGAAAAATTTTATGTGAATATTGATAATATTCATAAGATTACTGATGATCATTATGGTGATAATGGTAATGTTGATGGCGGTGATGATGGTTCGGATGACGATAATGATTGTGATGATAATAAGTAAATCTATAATAGATATGGTTGCAGTATTATTGTTATTATTATTCATTTGGCACTTCCAATACAGGTGAAAAATAAAATGAAAAAAGGACATACTAATGAGTATTAAAACAAGATATGACAAGAATATCATAGATACTACTACTAGGTTGAGCGTACTCGCACTGATTTGAGAAGCTTTATCCATTCAGTTCTATTCTCCATGATCTTTGGGAGCTCCTGCCTTGGTAGACAGGTGTCCTTTTCTAACTGGTCAATGTAAGTCATTGCTGGGCGCCCTCTGGTGCGTTTGCCCCTTGAGAGCTCCCAGAAGAGCATTTGTGAAATGATTTCACTCTTGCTCCTCCACTATCATAGATAGTGATAATAATGATAAGGAGAAGGATTGTTAAGATCATACTATTAATTGCCACAGCAATAACAGTGATGAAGATGATAATGAAGATGTTGGCCACAATGATAACATTTAATTGATTGCATTAGCTAATTTAGTTTCTATCCTCACCAACAGGAATGTTGAGAGTATCTGCCTGTAGCTGCATGAGGAGATTGTTTTGAGTCATTCCTCCATCAACCCTCAGCTTCTCAAGTGGAATGCCCGAATCCTGGTCCATAGCATCTAACAACTGAAACAAAAGAATGCAGAATCAATGTGAAATGAGTTATAACAATGCCTTCTCAGGGAAACATTCAAGCCCCACTGTCCTACTTGTAGCTACTTGCTCCCTCTATATAGAAAACTTCCCCAATCGGTGCCTGTTGGTCCCCCATGATCCTCTATTTCTTATGTTATTTGAGAGCTGAGTTGATGAGATAACCACCTGTCAGTGACCTCGCTGTGTGGTCTAATCCCTCCTAACCGCACTAGTGTTGATGATTTAAAGGCTAAATAGCTTGCCAATAGCAATACGAAGCTCTCCATCTCTCAATGTCTTCAAATCCAAATTAAAAACATATATGTTCAATTTAGAGATTCTATTTTGTAGAATTTAGTAAGAAAAATAGGCTCCGAACCAGCCCAGCTGAATATATTTTGTATAAAAGCTGCGCTATATAAATTTATTATTATTATAAATATTATTCTAGAAACATAAATCACAAGCTAAATTGACCCTCATGATACTATAAAGTAATTGAACAGGTTTGTTTTAATCATACACACAGCTTGTTCTCCCCACCTCCTTGTTTACCTTGATGAAGAAACAAAAAGTGTTTGTGTGTCAAACAAGCTATGAAGCCATTTTGTATGTCAACAATAAGGCACTCCCGCCACCCATCCTCTCCAAGTGCTAGTTCTCCTTAGAACTATAAGCTAAGAAAGATAACCAACAGTCTTTTTCAAGACTACACCAACAGTCCTTTTCAGGACTACACACCCTCAAGAAAAATTACTGAGAGTCCTTTTCAGGACTCCTCAATCCTCCCTCTCTCTCTCACATGGTACACCCGCAAGCCTAATGTATAAACAATAAGGTAGTTTCTTTAATATATTAATCAAAAGTACATGTAATAGAATAACATTATCAAAACAGCACTGGCTTAAAGTACATTTACAGGTTAAACACGATTATAAACATCAAAATTTCTCTTTTATGCAATAAGATTCTCATCAATAAGTAACCCTTTCTTACCTCTCTTGTTTGGTAACATACTGCTTCTAGAACAGCTCTGGCTATATGAGCCTTGGTACTGAACTGAGTTAGACCACAGATAGTTCTGAAAAAAGGAACAACAGAAAGTCGTTTAATATCTGCTAGAGCGCCGTAATGGCTGCCTTGCTAAAGTCAGGGTAATAATAGCCTCTTGACGATGGCCCTCGCGCTGTTGAAATCAAATTCTGGCGAGCGAAGCAAGCCAGAGAACCGAGGCGCTTGCGCTGAGGGCCTCTTAACAAGTGATCTGAATTATATATTCATGAGACCCGATTTCCTACTGAATTGTAGTGATATGACTACAGGTGTTGTACACATATGCAAATATGCACATACATGTATCCACTGCTTTCTTCAGTGTGTGTATGCAAATATGCACATATCCACTGCACCTTGTGGAAGCCATGACCTAAACAATGGTAAACACTTCTATGAGGATGCATGGGCAATTGGGCATGAATATATGAATAAGTGTACATGGACAGTGTATGGAGAGAAGGTATGCTGGTTATGTTGGGAAAGGGACACATGTTTTGGGCTCTGAGAAAGGAGGTACTTAGGGAGAGAAGACTTATACATGGCCATGTTGGATTTAAGGTGTGTCCCTTGCAGGACCTACACTGTACAGGTCATGGATATTTGAGAGAGACAGAAACGAGTTGTTTAAGTCTGAACCAGTAAAGATGGAACCAAATGGAATCCATTAAAATTGAATCCTGCGTCCTTATTGCTTGGCTAGTTACAGAATTATGCATATATACGTGAATAATGTAACCTCCGCAGCTATTGCCCAACACAGCCCCAGGAGATAGGTGGCCAGTCTCATAGATTTGGAGATGAGCTTAATTATCCCAGATAGGACCATCCAGGACGCAGAACAAGTGGAGCAGGACATCACTACCTTTGGACCATCCAGGACACAGAACAAGTGGATCAGGACATCACTACCGTAGGACCATCCAGGACACAGAAAAAGTGGAGCAGGAAATCACTACCTTTGGACCATCCAGGACACAGAACAAGTGGAGCAGGACATCACTACATGTACCTTAGGACCATCCAGGACACAGAACAAGTGGATCAGGACATCACTACCGTAGGACCATCCAGGACACAGAACAAGTGGAACAGGACATCACTACCGTAGGACCATCCAGGACACAGAACAAGTGGAGCAGGACATCACTACCGTAGGACCATCCAGGACACAGAACAAGTGGAGCAGGACATCACTACCGTAGGACCATCCAGGACACAGAACAAGTGCAGCAGGACATCACTCCGTATATAGGACCATCCAGGACACAGAACAAGTGGATCAGGACATCACTACCTTAGGACCATCCAGGACACAGGACAGCTGATCGCCGCGAAAATTTGCATGCATGTCCAGTGAAGTGTATAGAATACTATGGTAATTTCATTTTTTTTTTTAATTCACTCATTTGCATATTTATGGTTATTTATGCAAAGAAGGTCATAAAAATTCACATTTTTACCCATAAATCATATATTATTCATATTTAAGCATTCTTTTTCGCTACATATATTCATTAGACCATTTGGAATAATAATACGACAACAAAAATTGGAAGAGCCAAGTTATCTCTTGTTTTGATAATTTTGTATGTATTTCATTGTTTTTTTTAACTTATGTATTTCAATGTTTTTGTTGTTTTATTTCATTTCTAACTATAATTCAACTATTTTGACCCCCAAAATAAACACGTAAACTATTAACAAGATCAAATAACCAAAGTTTTATATCTGTTTTAGAAAAAAGATATGGCCATGGACATACGAGGTGAATTCAACTGGTGGTGGATTTGGATCTATATGCACAGTACATATCAACTTGACCAAGGCATTTGATATGTCTTCGTCTCTTTCAACCCTTATGTACATGTAGTTAATGGGTATCCTGTAGAATGTATTTCGTGTTACGAATCGTCCCCAAGTGTGTACATACTCCGTCAAGGCATTTTAATGGCAGTTACGTCATAGTAGCTCTCTCTGATTGGATGATTTTCACCGAACTTTAGTTGGGTCGGAATATTCGCCAAATGAAAAACATGAGAAATTCAGATCACTTGTTAAGAGGCCCTCAGCGCAAGCGCCTCGGTTCTCTGATGAGCTTGCTCGCCAGAATTTACGGACTCCAACAGCGCGAGGGCTGTCGACAAGAGGCTAGGGTTAAAATCGGGGAAGCGCCAAGGAGCGTCACAACTTGACGGACATGTGCGCTTTATAAGAAGCCACCATTATTATTATTATTATCTCAGGTCAGTCTCTCAAAATCCGTCACAAATCTAAATTTGTGGGTACTATAGACTTGTGTAAGTTATAAAATATAAGATATAATAGGATATCTAAGAAGTTAGGTTTCAAGAAATGGCTCCCTGGTTATCTGAATAATGGGTACATGAATGTTGGCTTTATTTTGTCAAACATATATGGCTAAGGTTGGGGATACAATTGGGTGTTAGGCTCAGTGAAGGGTTGAGGAATTCATTACTCAGAGCTGCCAACCTTGTGCGACCCAAAAAAGGAATCGGCAAAAAAAAAGGAATTTCAAGCAAAAAAAAGGAATTTATGAAAACGAAACTTACAACCACGCGTGGCACAATTCCAATGCAGAAATGTTCATTCTTCATGCTGTTTTTTTCATACCAGCAGGTTTTTTTGTTGTTGGTTATTTTGGCATTTCATTCTTTTTGAGAATAATTTTCTCTTCAAGTATGTTTTAAAATTAATTTTCTATTGAATCACCATTTAAGGGCAGTTGTTTGACATGTGGTATGTAAAAAAAAAAAAAAAAAAAAAAAAAGTATTTTATGAAGAAAAAACGTAATACCGTAATTTGGAGGAAAAAACGGAGTAATTCCGGCAAAAAGGGAATGGTTGGCCGCTCTGATTACTGCAGGACATAGACTGCAGAGGAATTTCTGTCAGAGCATGTGGTCTAGAACGAAATAAGACGCAATTAAAAAAAAAAAAAAATTATGTATCAAAGTTTCAATGTTAACTATATTCATAACAAAATGTGTGTAGAAGAAAAAGCAGATATGTCAGGCAAGCTTACCCTCGTGCATCAGCCTCCCAGTAAGGAGCGTAGAGACCAGAGAATGCAGGAACAAAGTATACACCACCATTGCTATCTACCTCCTTAGCAAGCGTCTCTGTGGATATTGAAAAGAATATTAGAATATTAGAACACGATGTTAAGAACATGTTTATTCTTTCTTTTTCCTCCTCCTCCACCACCTCCTACCCCTCCTCTTCCTCCGCCGCAACCTCCTCCTCTCCTTCTTCTCCCCCTCCTTCTCCTCCTCCTCCTCCTCCTCCTTCTTCTCCTCCTCCTCTCCTCCTTCTCCTTCTGATTTCAGCATCTTTTTCTTCTTCTTTCCTCTCTTTATCTGTCTGCCTATGGATGTGGGTCTGTACTACTCCCTTTGTTTCTCTCTGTCATAGACATATCTCAATTTGAAAGGGAGCAGGAACAAAATCTGTTTTACTTGGCTACTCAGTAACCTTTAAATATAGGACCACATGATACAAATAAATCTCTTTCTCAATTTGTGTCTGTCTCCCTCTCTTGGACATACATATGCTATTAAACCACTGAATCTGATCGGTATCTATCCACGTGTAGCTTGCTATTCATTTATCATATATTTTTGTCTATCTTTTTATTTCTCTTTCTGTACCCCTTTCTCTCCTCTGCGATACCTACCTACTTCAGCAGCTGTTTTGATGATACCTAAGTTGTCTCTTAACCATCTCACAGCAGCACCTGTTACTGCCACAGATCCCTACAGAAGCAAATGAAAATTAGATATAAGTTTACCATCTCATCATAAGGCAACAAAATTATACAATTAATGATATACAGTGTGTCCCAGAAAAAACGAAACCCAGAAGTATCGTTGTTGTATTATAACCTAATCACAACTATAAGTAATAAATGACACACATATTTGTGAAGCTTAGATCTTCCTGTTTCATTTGATGTAACTCATATGATGCATATTTCATGCATGAGTGATTAAAAACATTTTGAAAAAAAGGTACCAAAAACTTGTTTGGCGGACAGTATCTGAATTTCAAAGAGAAAATCACATTTCCAAAAAGTTCATTTTCTGCCCTTTCATATTTACTGTTTGTTTCAAGTAATGCTTGCACTGGCATAATTTTATTAAACAAATTTGTTTTAACTGGCTGACTGCCGTAGCAACAAACATTGACGATCAGCCATGCATGAAGTCTTTCGTCTTCCTTGGTCTTAGAGCAGACAGCCAGTGAAAACGAAAGAAATATTTAGTGAATGATTTATTAGAAGCATATAAATGTACACATGCATGGGTATGAATTCTCAGCTTGTCTTAACATCAATGAAAGGGACAGAAAGATAGATAACTAGAGAACTTGAAAACAGAATGAATGAAGGAGACCAAGAGAGGGAAGGACACAAATATCTTAACCTGTGACCTGTATAATCAGACAGGCCTATTTCAAAAGAACGTGCCTACATAATTAAAAGCATGAAGAATCTGATAAGAAATGTTTGAGGCGGTTCATAAACTCTGCACACTTGGAAAAGGATTACTAGGCAAACAGGTCTTATCTTTTATAATCAAACATAAAAGAGAGGTTTGGACTTTGGACAGTTGTAATACAGTACAACTGATAACGATGCAAACTCATGAAACATCAATAGGTATCATTTCCTGTAGACACATACTTAAAACCATATTACTGTAGTATGTACATCAAAGCATCAAGATCCGATACAGTACAAATACCCCCAGCCCCCACCCTCCCAAAAAAGGTGGTTGTCATGTGAATATTTTATGTATTTATTGCTCTTATCTTTAATATCCCTGTTCCCTTGTTATAAAGCTTACTTTTAGTTTTATGATTTCATGTTTTGTAATATTTGAATAATATTGTATCCCTTTTATCAGGTATGCAGACCTGTGCAGGCTTTGCAAAATCCTTTTCGAGAAATGATTTCTTTTATTACAGTCTAAATAAATCCATCAGAATTCAATTCTTTTCTTCATTTTTTATTCAGTCATTCTCTCTCTCGCTCTCGCTCGCTCTCTCTCTCTCTCTCTCTCTCTCGCTCTTTCTCTCTCTCTCTTTTCTTTCTTTTACTAATGCTAACAAATTGACTAGCAATGACCTTTGTTCACATCTTATGATCAACAATCTAGAATTATATCATTTCTTAATTGAACATAAGACACTTTTGGAGGGAAAACCATAAACAAGTATTATTACACCTGCACCATTTTCCAAAGTTGTCCCACTTTAATAATAATAATAATAATAATAATAATAGCTAGTTCTTATATAGCCCTTTTCAGAACCAAAGGCCCTTTCAAAACGCTTAACAGATTCAGGCTTACCCGCGGGTGCACATTCTCCACTCCCTGGGGATCATTCCAGCCAGGCGTCTTTTGTTTATACAAGCGCACACTTGCTAATCTATCCACATTAGCTTTTGCATATTCAATACCACATAAATAAATCCTTACCTCTAGTGCATAAATAGTTGGAGCATCTTTCCCCAGTTTATATCCAAGCGTCGTCAAGAGACCGTGCTTAGAGAAGACCCTCTCCTCTCCGGTGTTGTAGATCAAGAAACAGCCAGTCCCATATCTGTACAAAAACAAAAAGATTAAACAAAAATTATTAGTAGTAATATTACTACGACTTACTTAGACAGTATAGCCCCGTCATAAGTGTGCATACTGTTCTCCCACAAGATACACACAGTCTATACTATACATGTATATTAATTTAATTTTTAATGCTCACATATCCGAACATTTTGATCAAGGCGCGATAATAATGAATATGCAAGATTGGGAGACATCTAACCCCCAAATGACCCCCCCCCCCCCCCGAGTTATCTTGTTGTCTTAAGGTAATTATAGGTTAAAGGTCGAAGCTGGGAGATGAGGGGGGTGGGTGGGGGCTTTGAATGGTCAAGTTCTGATAGTGACACTGCCAAAGTGATGGAGGTGGTTCATGAAAATATTTTGTTCACCCTCTTAAAAAGAACACTTCTATGCGTGTATCACAGAATGTACTGCTGGAGCATAAATGAATAATGATTAAATAAATTTCATGAACAGGTACACGTATCCAGCAGTCCTCTCCATTGGTTTATAAAGTACAGTGTAAGTATTTCCAACAATAACAGGTATTAGGTAATGCTTTAGGCATATATTCCAGATTATTTTGGTAAAACTTGTGACTTTTGAAGCAATTATAGTAATTGTCAGTCCAGGGGGTGTTTCACAAAGATCCTAAGTTGAAATTATCTCTAAGTTGGACTTAACAGTTATGGAAAGCCGTTAGCATCTATGAAAATATTTTTACAAGTTATTCTAAAAGGCATAAAAATGTTGACTTGAATCATTCATATTTTCTATTATCAAGGAGATTTCATGTTCTTGATGTGGAATTTATAATAAGTCTAAAATACTTGAATTTTTGCTTTTGAACATATTTTATTTTAAGGCTACTAATGGCTCTCTCCATATTGTTTAAGTCCAACTTGGAGTTAAGTTTGACTTAGGATCTTTGTGAGTCTGAGGGAGGTCGTTTTTAGAAGTAGTCCTCTTGAAATTATATAAAGTAATTATTCCCAACAATGAATTACCATTATGAGGACAAGTATTAATATGCAGATATATTCCTGAACATTTAGGGTATTTAAAGTTACGACGTGACATTGTGCTATAATGTCAAAGTCATTTTAACTCACAATGTCATCTTCCATAAAATGTGAATTTAATTGATGACTTTAGAACCTAACTATTGAGAAAACTTGAAGATAAAGAGACTCAATGACCCTCATATTACAGGGCTAACTGCACACTGTATATTGATCCTCGGCAAACACGATACCTGTCCAGTCTTATTTGCACATCAGCATACAAAATACAAGTTCAAATCAAGGTGTGCACATATTGATACAAATACCGAAAGCAAAAGGGATTTCAAGTCAATTTGACTTAATCAGATACTGCAGTATCCTTTCTATGGCATTTTGTGGTATGCCCGCAAAAAGGACATTACTGTCACTGAAAATGCATAGCACTCATGGCTTTTTTGCGGGAAGCTAACAATTTATTTTTATTGCCTTACATTGAATGAATTGAAAGTAAATGTAGGGCTCTTGCAAATATGACTCTGATTTTTCATTTCTTGTAGAATTTAGAGCTATTTATCAATTAAATAATTTATTTGCCTGTCAAATATATTATATGATGCATGTATATCCACCCCCTCCAAATCAAATAATATGACACAACAGACTGTCTCCGCTGAAGGAAGAACATACATTTACGCAACAAGTAGCATTTCTCTGAGATTTCATCTATTTATCTGCATGGGAATCAGGTCAATTACAACCATGGCCTGAATTGTAAGTTCTCGTAGCATTCCAGCTAATCAATAAAATAATCAATTTTCTTTTAAAATGTGTTACAGGTATTGTGTGATACGTGTATGTCTACCCCTTTAAATCTAAAACAAGACACAACAAACTATCTTGGCAAGCATTTGAAAGGAATAAGATACTACTTGAAGTACATGTATTTCTTTTATGTGGCATTTCTTTTATTTACTTGAATGGAAATTAGGCCAGTAACAAATACAAATTTGTATCTTCATTTTCTTGTTTTTTCAAAGATGATGAATGGAGTATCCTTTCTCCAATATTTTTTTTATTTACTTAAAAGAATCAGGTCAGTTTTTCTTTGATATACTCACAGGATAATTAGACCAGTTGCAAATATTTCGTTGTATTTTCATTTCGTTGTGCTCTCAAAGAGGATCAGTACAATAACTTGTTTGCAAGTCAAATATATCATACGATATATCCACCCCCTTTAATCAACTTATAAGAAACTAAATTATTGAAAGGAGAATATGGTACCTTGTAATTTCATTTACTTCAGGTTTAAAAATGATCAATAAAGAAACTTGTTTGCTTGTTAAATATATCATACCAATCCCTTTGAGTCAATAAGATACAGTTTAGATGTACATACAGTACCCTTTCTCTACTTTTTCTTTTACTTTCTCGAATGGAAACTAAACCACTGCAATTGTATCTTTGCATCTAAACTTTATTGACAGTGGTCTTATCAATAAAATAACTTGTTTACATATGGAATATATAATATGGTGTATCCACCCCTTTAAGTCAACTAATGAGACCATAAAGCGATGTCTTGACAAACATTTGCACAGAAAACTACAAAGATAAATCCTTTAATATTTACATGCAGCCAATAGTTTATGAATAATGTCTGCAAAAGAGTACACTAACTTTGCACGGATACAAGTATTTATAAAATTATTTATATCCCATATACATGTATACAGTAGGTTCTTTAAACACCTAGTACAGCATCTCAGGTTCATGTTATAGCTTGAGAAATAAAGAATTATATTCCTGTACGTTTATTACAAATTTTGTTTTGGGTGACTTGAATGGTGATTAAATTATTGAAAAATTTAACAGTTAATGATCTACAGTTAACAAAAAACAGGTTATGATTTTGAAACCAACATTTACAAAAGCCATTTTCTTTGAATTGATACAATATTTTCACTGCCAGAGCCTGCTTTAATCGGCCAAGTTTTCATGATACATGTAACATTCTTAAACAAAGTAAAGATCATCTCTCTTCGTAATTCAATGTGGGTTCATAAATTGTGAAAATCTATATGATGAAGCACAGTTGAATCAAGTAAAATAGGCGCTAAGATCGAAACCTTGGCATCACAAGGGTAATGAATTATTCTGGAGGGATATTTAAGGAGGATTTGTCATGCTTACGTGTTCTTTGCCATGCCTTTCTTGAAGCAAGACTGTCCGACCAATGCCGCATGCTGATCTCCAAGAATCTTAAGTGAAAGATAGAAAAGATTAAATCCTAGTCTATAGAAATCTCAATTACACTTTACAACCTTCCTTGATTTTCCATTTTCCTTTTACAAAAAAGGATTAGAGACAATAAAACAATCTAGAATAGTAAAGAAAAAAATGTGATAAAAAAATATATACTGGTATATCTATGTTAATAATCTGCATGTATCATAGAATTGTAGCATTTGTGTTGAACAGCAAAATATCATTTGCTTCATAAACAAGATTGCAAATTTTCAAGATTCAACAAGTATTTTTTTTTCTTCAAAAATGCTACTGTATTAATAATAATAATAATAATAATATTTTAAAGTCCACTCCAAATTTTATTAAACCGAAAATGGAAATTCTTTTTGCCCAAATGATCGTGAGCCCGGCAGCCACTGAGCAGCGCCTGATCGACGTTGAACGCCAAACGAGGTAGCAGCAACTTTAACGTCTTTTGGTATGACGCGGCCGGGGTTCGAACCCACGACCTCCCGGTTGTGAGGCAGACGCTCTACTGACTGTGCCAATAGAATATATTTGCACATCTCATGAAGATATGGCATTGCTAGAGGTAGCTTTTTTGATAGTCTTGGCAATCAAACTATTAGACCTTTAAAGCCTGTCTGTACTTGTTTGGCCAGGGGGAATTAGACCACCCTGCAAGGTCATTGACAGGTGGTTATCTCATCAAATCAGCTCTCAGTTAACATAAGAAAAAGAGGACCATGGGATACCAACAGGCACCGATTAGGCATTGTGTGCTATAAAGAGGGCGCAAGTAGCTATAAGTAATGCAGTGAGGCTTTAAGTAAAATCAGAGTGAGTTCTTACTCCTCCAATGGGTACTCCCTTGAGGGCCGTGTCAACCAAGCTACCATAGATCTCAGCAGAGCTTCGGATCTCTGGAAGAATAGTCTTAGGTACATCAAAGAATCTACAACAAAGTGATAAATGAACATGGATTAAGGGACACAGAGATATAGGGAAATAGGGGGTGGGGTGGGGGGGGGGGGGAGAGAGAGAGAGATAGAGAGATAGAGAGAGAGAGAGAGAGAGAGAGAGAGAGAGAGAGAGACGGTAAAAAGTATAAAAACAATAGGAGAGTTGAATAAATTAAAAACTTCAAGCATGAGTATATTTACGTCTTATCTTGAAATCACAAGAATTATAGACTTAAAGTAAATTTTCAAGGGATTTATAACCTGAAACTTTGAAATGAATCTTGAAAGTGTTCCACCTTTGCATTAGTTTTATTTAACAAAATAAAATTTAATTTAATGACATGTGAAAGTTTCTTGGCAGAAGGAAAAAAATGACCACCATAAGAAATTCAGGAAAAATTTGGGACTTTTACATGGAAATGGTATAAAAGCAAAATTCTGAAGAAAAAAAAAAAAATATCAGGTAAAATTCTCCTTACTTGCAGAGTTCGTCATCCCATTGTAATGTTGTGATGTTCATGAGCATTGTACGACTAGCATTGGTCACGTCTGTTATGTGGAGACCTCCATTCAAGCCTCCTGTTAGGTTCTAAATCACAAAACGAAAGAAAACCAGAGGCAAAAGTCTCAAGTTTCAATGTATGCACAACTCTTTTAATCGTGTCACTTTGGTAATGTGAAATCATCTACAATAAAACCTTTGGTTACATGTACTTTCTATGTCACCGAAAGAAATAAAAGCAGAGAAACTACAGTCTCTGGTTGCACAGAGAACCTTTGAAAACAATTATTTCTTATACACTCAATGAACCAAGAGCTATTAAGTAGACTTAAACACACACAAGTTAAAACAAAAAAAACAGCATCACTATGCTTGGTAACTGGTAAGACCAAAGTAGCATTCCAAGTACACTTACAACTTTCATTGGTTTTTCTAGCAAACCAGTGAACTTCACCGTGGACTCAACAGTTCCAAATATACATACATCTCCCGTCATCTACAGCCTTCTTGACCTCAGGAACATTTTCTAGTAGCCATCTAGCCTTCACATCACTTACAAACAACAACTTACCACTAAAATATTTTGTATGCAACAATGCTCTACTAACCCAAGACGAAAATCCAATTGAATCCCCATTGAATGTCCCCATTGAATCCAATTTGGAGTAAATGGAAAGTGAAACAATGGGTACCCATTGAAACCAATTGGCAATTTCAATGGGGACCAATTGCCAGTTGGTTTTAATGGGGACCAATTGCCAATTGGTTTCAATGCGTACCCATTGTTTCACTTTCCATTTACTCCAAATTGGGGACCAATTGCCAATTGGTTCCAATGGGGACCAATTGCCAATTGGTTTCAATGGGTACCCATTGTTTCACTTTCCATTTACTCCAAATTGCCAATTGGTATTGAATTGGGATTCAATGGGGGCATTCAATTGGTAAATCGATCCATTTAGAAGAACCAGTGATAAATTATTGATACTTCATAATCGATATTGGCAATTACTATCCACCAATTAGGTATATTCCAATCTCATTTGCATTAACTTCATCACAAAGATCATTTGAAGTGAATTCAAGAGTATCATTTACAGTGACATTGACTCGTAGAAATATATATACTAAATATGTATATTGTTTCTTGGTTAGTAATCATATAATCAATATATAAATCAATATATCTATTGCTAAAACGTGAATGTAATTGTAACATGATCAGACAAAATAATCTATTGGTTAATAATTGCTGAAGGAATAAAGAAATCACAAAATTAATGTGCATTGTCATAATTTGCTTAACAAATCATGATAAATTTATTTTTCTGTAACACGTGTAAAGTGATAATGAATATTCATGAGATGCCTAGATTTGTTGGTTTCAATTGGCCAATTGGTTTCAATGGGACCAATTGAAGTCCAAATTAAGGCCAATTGGTCCAATTGAAACCAACTGGGGACCCATTAAGTCTAATGGGGCCTAGGCCAATGGGGCCAATCCGGACCAATTGGGGACCCATTAAAGTCTAATGGGGCCTAGGCCAATGGGGCCAATGGGGCCAATTTGTCCAATGGGGCCAATCCGGACCAATTGAAACCAATTGGGGACCCATTAAAGTCTAATGGGGCCTAGGCCAATGGGGCCAATGGGGCCAATCTGGACCAATTGAAAACATCTGAGGTCCCATTGAAACCTGTTAAAACCTATTGAGACCAATTGAAACCAATTGAAACCAATTGAAATTTCAATTGGTGTTCAATTGGTTTCAATTGGATTTTCGTCTTGGGAACTAAAGGTACATACCCATGTAAGCCAGGAGTCAACGGTTCCAAACATACATCTCCCGTCATCGACAGCCTTCTTGACCTCAGGTACATTGTCCAATCTCTTACATCACTTACAAACAACAATTTATCACTAAAAAATTTGGCATGGAACAATGAAATACTAACACACCTAGTATTATAAGCAGTATAAGTATTATGATTACATGACATACCCATGTAAGCCAGGAGTCAACCGTTCCAAACATACATCTCCCGTCATTGACAGCCTTCTTGACCTCAGGTACATTGTCCAGTAACCATCTGACCTTCACAGCACTAAAGTACGTTGATAGAGGTAGTCCACATAGAGGCTGAAAGAAATAAAAACAATGTTAAAGATAAATACCAGTTATGGTCATGCAATTGCATTGTGAAAGAAACATTGTGGAATCGATCAGAAAAGGTTGATCATCTAGCATATAAGTATTGGTATGTACTGCAAGGTTCTGGAATCATCAAAATGATAACAAATTTGGCCCAGTCTTCGTAAAGTTACAAGCACTGTACACAGAAAGATGTATATGGTACTACGCACACGTGCGTTTATCTCTCACACACCAATAGATAAACTAATTTACCAAATATATCAATTAGTAGGCGGTTTCCCGGCAAAAATGTTATCATCGTGTATTAGTCAAAGCATATTCTTTCACATCATTGGTAATAAGAGCTTCCATTTCATTTTTTGAAATTGGGGCGTTTCCAATACTGGTCTTTACCTAAACCATTTTGGCATAAACCAATGAATGGTAACGCTCTACCCTGCTCAGTGTGGATACTGACCAAACTTTTGAACCAGATAGAAAATTAATCTTCAAGTCATTTTGGTTCTTGGCTCAGTCATAAGGAATAGAAAACAATTTTGCTTATAAAGAGCGACTTATATCTCTCCTTTCTGATTCTCTGAAATTCTCATCAGGCTAAAAGAATATGCAATGGCAGTAAAGAATTGATGTCAGGGACCTTGGTTGAATTTCTCCAGAAGAAATTGAGAGATTAATAGTAGAGCATACTGGGAGTCTGGCAAAATTTCTTTGGAATTCTCACTTAACATTTCATATGTACATTATTAACAAAACCCCTTCTACCCTAGCTGTAAATCAAATTTAAGCTTACTTGTAAATGTTCCTTGGTCTGGGATGGTGTCTTGGATACAAGCTGATCCACAGTGGTAGCTGTCCTGGCATCTAACCATACTACACAAGGAACAATGGCAGAAAGAAAAAAACTTGAAGAATATTGCAAGATATTGCTAAGAAAGGTGATCACAAGGGAGAAATTATCCAAAGTATCCTACATGTACTTCGATTTGTTGTCTGCTTTACTGGCAATTGCTTTTTGAACATATATGGAACACTTAAACCAAATTAAATAACAATCTACAGTCTACAATTTCAAAGCCCATCAGTCAAATCACATCTTATTCAACATGTGTATGGACTGCTTTGTTAAAAATATTTTGTAATACACAGGACAGTTATAAGGATTGCCTGTTAGTGCCTGTCAATCCAATGGAACAGAATAAAATAGTCATCTATTTCACAGTAAAAAAAAAAATCAAAAAATCAAAAAATCATGCAACTAATGTTAAAAGCAATGTAATACATAATGTTTTCATCAACATGAATACAGGTTTTAAAGCAAGACTGCAAATATAGATCTGTCTATATCTCAAGCATTTATATATTTAAATCCCTTTGAGTTGAGAAAGTCTCTAAACTATAAATTATATCGTCCAGAAGGAAATTAAAAGATATACTTTCTCCAATGGGGAAAACTTATTGATAAAGATGACACTGTTGGAGAGCACAACTTACGGACAGCAGGATGCAAGGGCTCCCCCGTTGTCCTATCCCATACAATGGTTGTCTCCCTCTGATTGGTGATACCTACGGCTTTGATGCCGGCCGGATCGATTCCTAGACCTTTCAGTTTCTTCACTGTTTCATTTATGCATTCCTTGACGGTCGAGAGAATCTCCTTAGGGTCCTCCTCAACCCACCTGGTGGAAAATGAGAAGAGGAGAGTAAAAACCAGGGGGGTGTTTCACAACACTTGTCATCAGTGACAAATGACAATTTGTGTTATAAGCTACTGAAATCCTTGCTTCTGATTGGATATCAGCAGATTTGTCACTGATTTTTGTTGTTTGTCATTGAAAAAAAGCTTTGTGAAATGCCCCCAAGGGGGGTGTTTCACAAAGATCCTTAGTTGAACATATCTCTAAGTTGGACTTAACCATTATGGAAAGCCGTTAAAGGTATTACAAAGTTTTGGGAAATTTTGAAAAATGGGTGGATAGTGATTCTTTACAATTTTGATATATTTGGATGCCCCTGTGGATGTATTAAAAGCACTAGAAATTTTAGCCCCTAAAACACTTCTGCTTTTGTGAAAAATTGAATATAAAGATTTACCGGTGCTCCCGGTAAATTTTGATAAATTTCAAAAAGCTCCTATGGCCGTACACGGGTAGCTGCGACCATGAAAATCTCAGAATATGTAGTTGTGGTATATAATTTCCGAACGGGAATAGCCAATCGGTCGATTTTAGTCAATAAACATTGTTTGATAGCTTAATTAATATACTGACCTTGAGAGGGAGCTATTCAACATAAAGTGTTTATTATTTACAATTTCATAACTTTAAAGTCGATTTCGACCGCACCGCGACAACGATCACTGAATATTGTAGGATCGCATATATAATGCTTCCAATATGTTCATTTGAACCAAATTCATGACCCCATCCCAAAACTTTGTATTACCTTTAACATCTATGAAAATAGTTTGTAAAAGATATTTTAAAAGTCTTTTTTTTTTAAATTCAAATTATTCTTATTTTCTATTATCAAGGAGATTTCATGTTCTTGATGTGGAATTTATTAACAGTCTAAAATTTTCGCTTTTGAATATCTTTATTTTAAGGCTCGTGAAGGCGAGATCTGTACTGCTGACAGGACAAAGTTGAAGCAGGTCCAAAACTTTCAGTACCTTGGCTCGTGGGTTGATCAGTCAAAACAGACCTGAATATCCGAAAGGCAAAAGCCTGGACTGCTTTGAACAAGCTGACAGCCATCTGGAAATCAAACCTTGGTAGAAAACTGAAAGTCTGTTTCTTTAGGGCTACAGTGGAAACTGTACTGCTCTATGGACCACAAGCCGGGACTTTGACAAGTAGCCTGGAAAAACAACTGGATGGTTGCTATACAAGACTCTTGAGAGCAGCACTAAATGTCAACTGGAGGGACCATATGACCAATATCAAGTTGTATAGGGACATTACACCGATCTCAGCCAGACTGAGAAACCACTGCCTCCGTTCCAGTGGGCACTGCTGGAGGAGCAAGAGTGAAATCATTTCACAAATGCTCTTCTGGGAGCCCTCAAGGGGCAAACGCACCAGAGGGCGCCCAGCAATGACTTACATTGACCAGTTAGAAAAGGACACCTGTCTACCAAGGCAGGAGCTCCCAAAGATCATGGAGAATAGAACTGAATGGATAAAGCTTGTCAAATCAGTGCGAGTACGCTCGACCTAGTAGTTGTAGTATTTTAAAGCTACAACTGGCTCTCCATAAAGTCCAACTTATATAGTTCAGTTTAAGATACAATCTTTGTGAAACAGCTCCCAGTTCACAAACATGTATGTCCCTATAAACTTTTTTAATGGCTTTTTCTAATAGGAGCGAGGTTGCATGATATCTGCCTAATAATGTTGCCAATAAGAATTGCTACAAACAACATGGTAAAAGAAATGATCGGCCACAGTATGCAATCGTCGCTTCAAGATGATAACAGCACTGTATTTTTTTGCCAAACAGACACGATTCTTCTCTTTTTGTCACACCAAAACCAAACAAACAAAAATTAAGTATTGAGGAATCAAACAATTGCACATGCTGGATAAACTCTTTGGAATCAACCACCACAGCCTCTTCAAGACGTTATACGGAGCAAGTTTTAGCAACTTTAAACTCCTTCAAGTCTTCTCTTTAAAGGTAAAGACCAGTTTCGGAAACGCCCCATCTCAAAAAATGAAATGTGAAAGAATATGTTTTGAGAATATGTGATGATATAAATTTTGCCGGGAAACCGCATACTAATTGATATATTTGGTAAATTATTTTATCTATCCGGACCGGATAGATTTCGCGCATGTGTCGCGTAGTCCCATATACATTTTTCTGTGTACAGTGCTTGTAACTTTACCAAGACTGGGCCAAATTTCTTATCCTTTTGATGATTCCAGAACCTTGCAGTATACATGTACACCCATATGCTAGATGATCAACCTTTTCTGATCGATTCCACGTTTCTTTCTCAATGTAATCGCATGATCAGAACTAGTCTTTACCTTTAAAGTCGCCTGTTCAAAACTGCATTTGATTAACTTAATGTTATTCAGTATATTTCCACTTGTTATGATGAAGTTTACCTCAATAATAGATGTAGGCCTGTGCATTGTAGGAAATCCCAAATGAATACAAATGTAATTTCAGACTGCTATGTATACAAACATACGATTGCAAAACACATGTACACCTGCATGACTAGCTCATCTATCAATATTTCTTCTAGTATATTCGCTCCATCTCTATACTTTATATGTCATAGCATAACCACTTGAACTACCGTCGCCAGAATATAGCAGAACAGCCAGGCCAATTCTCTGGCTACTCAGGTTTCCTAATTAAATTAGATGACATGTATGCTTTAACCTGGCTTCGGGCCTCAGGCCTTGCCATTTTTTTATTAGTTGTATACATACAATATATGCATGCAAAACGGTATTATATTATTATGAAAGATTATATCACTGCCATAGCGTCTATGCACTCTGGAAGAAAGATATATTGTACAAGGGAGAAATATAGGTGCTGTAAATGGCCGACTGTAAATCAATGAAAATGCTGTTTAAACAAGTACATACATGTATGTTTAAGTGAATTATCTCACATGTAGGCTATAAACTGAAAAAATATATTCCTTAAAAAAGAAAAACTAAGAACACCATATTCTTTCTTTTTTATATTTTCTCATTTTAATTTTCAGTTTCTTTTCTGCTCTTGTTTTAACAAATTATTATTCAAAGGCTACAGTATGTACATCATCTTAGGTTTATCATTTAGTTTATCTCTTTGTTTGTTTGTTAAATTGATTTTTTCATTTGTTTCACTTTTTTTTCAGTGATTGGGTCATTGTTTATTTTTTATTTTTTCTTAATTGTTCTTGCTTTTTGCATGGATAAAGCCTCTACCTCAATTTTTTTCCTCAGGACAGCTTATACATGTACATGTACCTTTATGAGCAGAGAGCTTTTAATTTGAAGTCTGCCTATCACTGTTCACTTGTCTGTCTTCATAAGATCGCTTTCTTACTAGGCGTGTCTTCATCAGCTCGAGATTGCCAAATAGCCCGCTATTTCTGATTTGGGAAATAAAATCCCGAAGTTACAAATCACGTTTTCATCAGCTCATATGCTTCGACCTCAAAACTTGAAACTCGGCCTTGAGAAATTAGCTTGAGATATTTTGCTCAGCGTTCGCGCATAGTGCAAGTCTTCGGGCTGGTGAGGACGCACAGGACAAATAGCGGGATATTTTGCCAAATAGTGGGAAATTTTGCAAACTTTCCCAAGATATTTATGATTATCCCCACCAAATATCCCGCTAATTATCCAGCTTATTGCAACTTCGGGCTGATGAAGACGCAAACTAACTGGATAATTTGCGATTGGTAAAGTTGAAATAGCGGGATATTTGGCAATCTCGAGCTGATGAAAACAGGCCTAATGCCCTGGGACTCTGAGCACGGCTGTCTCTTTGCTTTCAATCAAACTAATCAATGCACCTGTCCTATAAGAAGGTACACACTTAGTCTGCCAGCACAGACCTTTGTCAGCCTCAACAAGTACAGCAGAGTCTGAAGTGTGAGAATACATAGACTGCAATGTCCCCTGCACTTCATATAGGCTCTGTACAATACCTGCTTCTAATTCTGAACCAGAGATTTGTAAAGTTAGGCTTGGCTCTAGAGTCTAGACTCAAAGATTTTTCTAGAATTGTAATAGATTCCAAATGGAGTCTGAGCATCTAGACTATTAAAGGTACTCATGTCAGAATAAACTTAACAAGTTCACATACAAAGGCGGGTGCATCTAACCCAACACAAATCATTAACACACAATTGACCTTCCAATTGTATTATTCTTTGTGCAGAAAAGCAGACAGGTGTACATGTACATGCATGCAATTCTACATGTGTATTATGGGAACTGCGTCCAATGAAACTTTACAGACTACCGGCCGGTAGTGTGACAATATCTTGTTTATGAGATTTACAAGTTATAACACTGTACTGCCTATTCAGATAGAGGGCGACAGGACTGAATAAAAGACACACACTTCATGTCAGCCATCTTTGTACACATGTGAGTTATTCCAGCCTTGTAATTAGGGACAAACCATAACATGGTGGCAGCTGGTGTTTGTAACCCACTCATTGGAAGTCTTGCCATGATTTACCAAGGACTTCACACAATTTGTTAGCTTATCTAAGCTGTACTTGGAAGGTCAAATGTGCAAATCGAACTGAAGTTTTCTACGGTGGCCCCACATGCTTAACTTTGTGTGAGTGACTGCACAGCTGTTGTCACTGTTCTACGACTACGGTAAGCTTGTGATTTTCTCTACTGTGCTTGTGCTTATATAATAGTCAAGATGCCTGATGAGCGAAGTGATAGTAGTGATGTGGCCAGTAATGTGTTCAAAAGGCCGAACATAAACCCTCCTGCTCACCTGAGGGTATCTGATGGAGATGCGATTGAGGGATGGAAGATGTGGAAACAGATGTGGGACAACTACTGTGTGCTCACAAATCTATCTTCTCAACCTGAGGAATACCAAACTGCTCTGCTCCTTCATAGTATTGGACCGGATGGAGTAAGAATCTACAATGGCATGAAGTTTGCCAGTGATGAAGACAGCAAAAAGTGTCACCTTATCCTGGAGAAGCTGAATTCCCACTTTCTTGGGGAAAGAAGGGAATTTTTTGAGCGGTTCAAATTTAATCGCAGGAATCAGGAAGGGGAGAACATTGAACAATACGTCACTGTGCTGAGAACCATGAGCAAGTCATGTGGTTTTTGTGAATGTATGAAGGACAAGCTACTGATGGACAGACTGTTATTAGGTGTGTCAGATGACAGCATGCGGGAGAAAATGATGGGAATCCCAGACCTCACTCTGTCCAAAGCCATTGACATATGCAAAGCTGTAGAAGCGGCGTCATTGCAGATGAAAGCTCTCAAGAATGAGGAGGTAGTCTACAAGGTCTACAAGAAGGTCAGCACTGGTGCATCTCATTACTCTAAAAGGCCTGGCAAGAGCAGTGGTAAACTGAAGGATGCAACTGACCCAAAACGTTGCAAATTTTGCTGCAAAATGCATGAAATGAAGAAGGAGAAGTGCCCTGCTTGGGGCCGCACATGCATGGCATGCAAGCAAAAGAACCATTTCAAAGGATCTGAGGTTTGCAGAGCTTCAACCATACACTGCGTGGATGATGATTCTAGCTCGTCGTCAGGTGAGAGCATTGGCTCTGTCACCGTACAGAATATCAATGCGGTTGATGCCAACAATCGTCCTGTTTTCTGCAAAATGCTGCTCAACGACACAGAGGTTGAATTCCAAGTGGACTGTGGTGCTACAGTGAGTCTACTCCCACAGAAGTATGTTGTTGCTCACAACGACATAAGAAAGGAAGCAGTGCAGCTTCAAATGTGGAACAAATCAACAGTCACTGCAGTAGGAAAGTGCAAGATTAAGACGAGGAATCCTGTTAATAACAAGAAATATGTTGTTGATTACGTGGTGGTTAAAGAGAACCTGACTCCTCTCCTGAGCAAGAAGGCAGCAGAGAAGATGAACCTCATCACGATCAATTATGATAACTTTGAACAGATATATGTTGCGACTTCAAAGGATCTTGCAGAGTATCCCGACGTCTTCTCATCCTCCAAGATTGGCACACTCCCGGGAGACCCAGTCCATCTCTACCTTGACGACAATGTAAAGCCCAGTATTCGACCTGCTAGGACCATTCCTGAATCCTTGAAAGATACTGTCAAGGCTGAACTGGATGAGCTAGAGAGAAAAGGGGTCATAGACGTCATCACTGATCCTACGGACTGGGTGAGCCAACTTTCGGTAGCGACACGGAAATCGGGCAAGGTTCGTCTGTGCCTGGACCCACGACCTTTGAATGTGGCATTGAAAAGGGAACACTTCCCCCTTCCAGTGCTAGATGACATTCTACCCTCACTAACTGATGCCTCTACCTTTTCTGTGTGTGACCTGCGTAATGGCTATCTTCATTGTCCCTTAGATGAGGAATCCAGCCTGCTCACAACATTTGCTACACCATGGGGTAGGTACAAATGGAAGAGGCTTCCTTTTGGACTAAAGGCGAGCAGCGAGATCTTTCAGAGACGTCTACACCAAGCGCTAGATGGCCTAGATGGAGTCCGCTGTGTGGCCGACGACATCATTATCTGGGGTTCTAGTGAACGGGAGCATGATGATCGACTGGAAAGCCTGCTCAAGAGATGCCAGGAATTGGGCATCGTTCTCAATGCGGAGAAATGCCAGTTCAAAGTCACAGAACTTACCTTCCTCGGACATGTTGTGTCCAACAGAGGAATGAAAGTGGACCCCTCAAAAGTCAAGGCGATCCGTGAAATGGATCCTCCCAAGTGTAAAGATGACGTACATCGACTCCGTGGCATGGTGAACTACTTATCTCGGTACTTACCACATCTCACAGAAGTTCTGCAGCCAATCAATGACCTGACCCACAAAGATGTTGCATGGACATGGGATGAAATCCATGAGCAATCATTCAAGAAGGTGAAAGAACTCTTGACCCAAGCACCTCTGCTCAAGTACTATGACCAAAAGAAGCCCTTGGTCATCCACGCCGATGCAAGCGCTCATGGAATTGGGGCTGCTATGATGCAAGATGGTCAGCCTGTTGCTTATGCTAGTCGTGCGTTGAGTGATGCAGAGTCGAGATACGCAGTTATCGAAAAGGAGATGCTCGCCATTGTGTTTGCTCTAGAAAAGTGGCACCAGTTCACATTTGCACGAGAGGTGACTGTCTACAGCGATCATAAGCCACTAGAATGCATCGTGAAGAAACCCCTTGATAGGGCGCCGAAGAGGCTTCAAGGCATGCTCCTCCGTGCCATGGCATACAACATCGAGGTGAAGTATCTGAAAGGAAAGGAGAACCACTTGGCCGACCCCCTTAGTCGTTCATGTCTACCGTATGAAGGAGGACAAGAGGAGTTTGAAGTGGTCAACTCGATCACACACCTGATGCTCCCCGATGACAGGGTTCAGGAGATAAGGAGACACACAGCTGCTGATGAGACTCTAAGAATGTTGAAAGACACCATACTCGAAGGATGGCCTGATCACAAGTCTCAGCTTTCATTGCAACTCACACCATACTTCAATATTAGAGATGAACTGACTGTCAGTGATGGTGTTATCTTCCGTGGTGAACGTCTCGTAATACCTAAGCAGATGAGGGCTGAAATCAAACGTGATCTACATGTTGGTCACAGTGGTGTCGAAGGAACCCTCAGAAGAGCAAGAGAACTTGTCTACTGGCCTAGAATGAATCAAGAGATCTCAGAGTACATTCAGACATGTGAGACATGCCAGGAACATTCAATCTCCCAAGCAGCGCTCCCTTTGATGTCTCACGAAATACCTGATAGACCTTGGGAAAAGATTGGAATGGATCTCTTTCACTACGACGGTGACACATACCTTATCACTGTGTGCTATCACTCAAACTTTTGGGAGATAGACAAGCTTTACAAAAGCACTGCAACATCTGTGATAAACAAACTGAAGGTCCACTTTGGGAGATATGGCATTCCAGATATCATCATCAGTGACAATGGTCCTCCGTTCTCATCACGGGAATTTGGCACCTTCATCAAGGAATGGGGAATCACATACAATCCGATCTCCCCATACAACAGCAAGAGTAATGGCAAAGTTGAATCTGCCGTCAAGTCTGCCAAGAAGATGATGAAGAAATGTAAACAGACAGGAGACAGCAGGAATCTAGCCCTCTTGAACATCAGGAATACACCAACGCAGGGTATGGACAGCAGTCCAGCACAGAGGTTTCTGGGACGACGCACAAAGACCCTGACACCTACCATGCGCCCACTCCTTCAGCCCAGAGGAAGCAGCAAGAATGAGATGAAACAAATGAAACTCATTCAAGCAAAACAGGCAAAATACTACAACAGGCGAACCAAGGAGCTGCCTGTTCTTGAGGATGGTGATACAGTACGCATGAAACCATTCCAGCCAGGACGCGACAAATGGCAGAAGGCCAAAGTCCTACAGAAACTAGACGAGAGATCTTATGAGGTGATCTCTGGTGGACATACATACCGGAGAAACCGAGAGCACCTTAGAGCAACAAGGGGAATCCCCAGACAGTGAGATTTCCATCCCTACGCTACCCGATATTGAGACGGATGTCAACGATGACGCGGCTCGTTCTAGACCTGATGACACCAAGGACCTACAACCAGCTGCTTTGCCTGATCAACCTCAGACATCAAGCCGCCTACATGACCAGGAGCCAACAGAGCTGAGAAGATCATCTCGTCGACGTCATGAACCAAGCAGCATGAAAGACTTTGTTAGATATTAAAGATAAACAAAGCAACGAAAAAAAAAAGAAAAAAAAAAAGAAAAAAAACAACAAAAAAAAAAACAAAAAAACAAACAAAACAAACTTTGTTT